>SNQJ01S0021867.1:25721-39973 GCA_010110895.2 Picea sitchensis | reverse complement strand
TCTTTACTAGATTTGGTGTACCGAGAGAAATTGTGACTGATCAGGGAACCCAATTCACCTCTCATCTAGTCAAAGTTGTTATAGAACAATACCAAATCAAACATAGGAAATCTACACCCTATCATCCACAAGCAAATGAACAAGTAGAATCCACCAACAAAGTTATTGAATCCATTCTTACCAAAACAGTACATCTGCACCATAAGGATTGGGATGACAGATTATTAGAAGCCTTATGGGCTTATAGAATCACCTGGAGGAATACAATGAGACATACACCCTATGAGTTGGTGTATGGGAAGCATGTGCTTCTCCCTATAGAATTTTATATCAAAACCTTCAACACTGCAGTACAAGTTGGCATGAACTTGGATGAAGCCCAACAACAAATAATTTTGCAGCTTAATGAGTTGGATGAAACCAAGCAAGAAGCACTTCAAAGGACTACCCTCATTCAAGAACAGAGAACAAAATGGCATGACAAGTATCTCAAAAAGAAAAAAATTCAACAAAGAGATTGGGCCCTATTGTATGACAACAGATTCAAGAAATTCAAAGCTAAGTTAACCACCCGTTGGGTGGGACCTTTTGAAATTGACACTATCTACGATAATGGTTCAATCAGGATCAAGCCAATTGATGAACAACAGACACCACTACTTGTGAATGGTCACCGATTGCGAATTTACAATAAAAATCTATCCAAAGAAGAATTCCTGGCTCGTATACTATAGAATTCAGCCATGCAGATGATCAGTAAGGAAGGAGACCCTCCTACTGACCCACATTGATTGATTGGTTTATTTGAAACTTTTTGTACATAGGTGTGATCGGATTTTGATATTAAGATAAATGTAACAAAAGACCTTTACCTCCTTTTTGTCTTACTTTCGCAAATTTTCTTTTCTTTCGTAAGAAAGTTTTTAATAATCTATTTGATCCTTCATGAATTTGCTAAATATCAGTTGTAGGCATCAACAATATTCTGGTCTGTTTCGGTACTAGAAATCCTGTTTTGATCCAGTACCAGTCTGGTACCAGAATTTGTCCTTCTGCAGTACTATCAAGACATATTGACAATGCATATTTTAAAATCTTATGTCAATAAATCTGAAGTATGAAAACATGCAACAACCACTTAAGACATAACCATGGTACCAAAAGCACTATCAAATAGCAGCCTTTCTGTTGACAACTAAAGGGAAGTATTTTAATTTCTTTTGGTTTTGTTGCAGGGAAGTATTTTAATTTCTTTGGGTTTTGTTGCTGAGAAGTATTTTAATTTATTTTGGTTCTGTTGTTGAGAAGTATTTTAATTTCTTTTGGTTATGTTGCTAAGAAGTATTTTAATTTATTTTGGTTATGTTGCTTAAAAACAAACTAAAAATAGGGACACAATCTTTACCCATGATTGCTCAAAGAACCATAATCCACTTTAAAGACTAGAAGTTTCCTTTACCGAGTATTCAACATGATTTAAAGAAAAATATATTAGCCTATAAGCAAATATCTCACCCTAACCAGATTTCAATAGTATTCATTGGATTATCTTATTAAAGAGTAACATATGAGTATATGAACACTCTCTACCATGGTCACACTAACAAAACTTTTATGGCAGAGGATGTACCAATACCCCAAGGAAACTTTAGGTCATTCTCTTATGGACAACTTCAGAAAAAATTATACATCTGGATCACTCTAAAAGAAATAATGCACATAAAAGTTTATTTTTTCCTTCAGACAAATCTTTAAAAAGACATACAAAAGAAGAGTATATGCCTTCCAACCCAATACCATCCCACCCTATAAAAAGGTTTTCAGATGAGCCTCCCCTGTCACTGTGCAAAGCACTCTTTAATAAAAACCAAAATAGGTGACTATGGACAAGAAGCCTCTGATGGAAAAAGGGCTTAAGAGACTAACCCACCGGGATGCTGAACAGGTCTGCTGGCAGCGGGTACCGGTCTGCGGTATGACTAGGCAAACCCATCAAGGTACTGAACAGGCCTGTTGGCAATGGGGCATTCTGCCTGGGGAAGGCACCTCTCACTAATTATCACAACTACCCCACCGGAGTATTGAACGGGCTTGCTGGCAGTGGGTTTTGGTTAAAACATGTCTCATCTATATTTTTCTGATTGAAAAATTCACTTTTTGCCATCTAAAACAAAAAGAGTAAAGGTCATTATTGGCTCTCATGAGATACAAAATCCCAGATGAATTAGTAATATAATTCTCCAAGAAAATGTCCATTTGAGAATCACCCTAAGTCAACTTACCGGTCTAACATCTAAAGCCTACACTATCTAAGAAGGAAACTTATTAAGAGTGGAGCCCTACCTAGGGAACTTAATCTACTCGTATTGTGAAATTTATCTATAATATCCAATGATAGTAAAACTATAAAGCAAGTTAGGTGGGATCTGTTCTTTTGGAAAAAATATATGTATTCCCTTGTTTCACTACTGAATGCTACCTCTGTCAATATTCCATTAAAAGAAGGGCAATTTCATTTTTGACATGAGATGCAAACATAGATGTATTCCCCTATTTCACTGCTGAATGCTACCTCTGTCAATATTCCATTCTAACAGGGGCAATTTCATTTTTTTGCATGATATCATATGATAAGTGATAAGATGTACTTATAAAGTTGATTGATTCCTTTTACTCTTGTCATCTTTTCTCCATTATGATATCAAATGTTGAATCTTCTTGCCTATAGAGATACGATATATTTGGCATGGGGGAGGGTCAAAGAGCCCCTTCAGAACTCTTTTTCGGACTCAAATGATCACTCTGCACAAAAGAAGATACGCACATCAGAAGTACAGGACATTCCCGTACCAAGTTTTCAAGAAGCTTCAGTCTAAAAAGATAAATTTTGAAAAATTACAAGCAGTCACACATATTATATTGGGCATTGATCACACAAAGGTGAAAGCAAAGGTAAAATGGTATTTATTTTCCTATGCTCATAAAACTACAATAAATATGAAAATATATACTAAATCCTACGACCTTAGTATTAAACCCATGCGCCTATCCCTCATACCTATATGCCTAAACCTAATTAATCCTCTCATAGCCCGTGAACATGGTAAAAGGAAAAAATCATATCAAAATATGAAGCATGCATTGCAATGATAACCCACAAATATATTTTGTCCTCAAGCAAATTCATGAACCCATTGTATATCCTGAACCATGATCCAACATTAATTTCACTCCCTGAATGTCCAATCACCTATTCTAAAATGATTCTCTGATACCCAATGTCTTATCCTAATCATTACAGTAACGGGTAGATAATAAATGGCTTATATGGTGGCGAAGCCATCTAGATAAGCCTCTTTTGGTCGTAATTTTTCCTTACAACACCCTCACTCAAACTTACCATTCGCAACAACATCACCATACTTCTCCCTATCGTGAGTTTTTCTCCAGTTCTGAGCCTGCTCCTTTCCAGTAACAAACCCTCCATCAATTCACTACACCCTTGTGCTATAGCCCAACCCTTTTCTCAACTTATAATGATGGTTGTTACGAGACACGAACTGGTTTTCCAAGTTTATAGGGAAACCAAGGAATACTAATTATGTCAAGAAAAATATGCTAGATTGGGGTGGATACCATTTCTAGAAAAGTTTACAGGCTGGAATGAGAAGATATCTCAGGAATTTATACAAGGATATGATGAAGAGACAACACGTATAGGAAACCTACAACTGATAATTAATGAAGCAACAATACGGGAGGTTACGGGAATGCCTAACAGAGGAGATAAATACTTCAAAGGTGTGGGAATTAACAAAGAGATGTGTCAACAATTCTTGAAGGCAGATCATCAACATCCCGACTGGAAGAAAGGGATCCCTAGAAATTACATCAAAGAAGAATACCACCCAATGATTACCAGTCTTCAACGATTTGTCACCTGTGAAGGCAGGTATGTTGTGACTTTCATTTATCACCTTAGGCTCCTATTGCATTTTGAAGGAGGCCCCGAAATCGATTTTCCCTATTTTCTATGGATGAGTTTGAATAAAATGGTAAGGGGTGTTAAATCCATCTCCAAAATAGAAAAAACTAGCATCTACCATCAAGGTTTCATTAAAATGTTAGTTTTGCATGAGCTTAGGAAACATAGGATTAGTTGGAAAACCCTTATCACACAACACCTTCCCACATGAAACAAATCTTTGGAGGAAACCCAACATGGTCCAAAAAAAAGTAAAGAACCCCAAGAGAAAAAGAGAAAGAAGGATAAAACAACTCCACCATCATCTAGGGCAGAGAGCCAACATGAAAAGATAGGGCCCTCCTCCATAATCAACAAGATTTATAAAAGCTCCAAATTAAAAGGTAAAAAAAAAGTAGTTGAGGAAACTTCCATGGTGGCAGTTGAGAAAGAGGACCATCAAAAAATGATAAATAAAAGGAAGCATAGCTCAAAAATTAAGAGTAAACGATCTGTGGCACAATCCCCTGTCACCACTTCATAATTAGAGAGGAAGAAAAGGAAGCCTAGAAGCATTCCTGATCTGGTACGTCATTGTAAAAGAACTACAAGGAGCATGGCAAAGAAGGGAAAAGCAATAGTTAGTCCTCATACACAGGAAGATCCAATAGACCTTACCTCCCCTTCTGAGGATCTACCAATTCAAGATGACATCCCTAGCCTGACTGAAGAGCAAGCCACTATTATTCTATGTGGGATGAGGGAGGAAGTCAAGGAGAGGGAGTGCACCTAGACAACAATGGTAGAATCAACAAAGAACTTGACAAAAGAACAAAGGAAGAAAAGGATTTGGGAATTACAAAAACAAAATCAGGAACTCTAACAGGAAGTAAAGGAATATCAACTCTTGGATAGATATATCAAAAAGGAAAATGAGCAGTTGAAAGCAACTAGCCAACAAATTCAAGACGACCATATGGAGACCTCTAACAAGCTCAAGAAGGTATTAAGACTCCTACAATATGTTAGGGTCATCAAAAGGGAGCTTAGAGAAGAGACTTCAGCCATCAATATCATTGATCCACCCAAGTAAAGAACACAGTCTCAAGTTTTGGAAATTTTGGGTTTTGTTTTCAATTGCATGAGGACATGCAATGATTTTGGCATGGGGGAATGTTGAGACTTGGAATTGACATTCTTATTACCCTATTTTACTCTTCACCTATACCTTTTTGGACCTATCTAAAGCTTGAGTGAATGAGAAGAACGTTATCACTTGCCAGTATTAAGGTCATAAGGTAAAGTATGGTTAATTCATGTATTTTGTGGTTTATTGAGTTAAGGAATTAAATATTTCATGTACTAATGCTCAATTTTTCATATGATCTTTGACCCCTAGATGACTAGCGTTCCTGTACCATCTCTGTCGTGATCCGGTGCCTGCGCACCAAAATTGTTGATGTCTGATCCGATACCAAATGCGTCCTAAATCTTACCTGTGGTGATCCGGTACCAACAACCACGCTCTGTCATGATCCGGTACCACCTTTTGTGCCCTGTTGAGATCCGATACCATCTGCCTGTTACAATCAGATACTCATATGGAAGAGCCCAATGCACTAAGTTAAGTGTCAGATCTCGCCTAAGTCAAATGGTGGGCATCTATTTGCTATGATAAGGACAATTTGTTAATTGCCTCATCCTCATGCACTTTGTGTCATGAGGATGATGTTGAAGATGTAACCAAATGATAAACTTAAACAACTAATTGATTTACAAATCCCTTCACCTCCTTGTGTTTCACGATGCAGACTATTAAATAGCCGTGGCAAGGATGGTATAAGAGGAGGAGAGTTAGCATGTTATCAATGTGTAAGCAGCATATGATAATATAGAACATTTCTGAGTAAAGATTAATGAAAATCCATTTCATTCCCATATTTTGATTATCTATGATTAAGAATGAGTTGAGTTGTTAAAGAGAGTTTTGATTTTATGTGTTGAAGTGTGAGTGAGAGTAATGTGTGCATTAGAAGCAAGCTTCATGTAGACTTCAATAGCTGACCTGTTGAAGCGGCAAGGGCCCACCGCCCAACAAAGGTCAGCCTATTTGTAGATTAGCATTAGTGTTTGTTTTCAATAGTCTAAACATTGAATTAGTTAAATTTTTAACTCTGTTTGATGATAGCAGTACAGTGTAGATTAAGATTTCCATTTTATAATCACTTAGATCTTTAATTACTCTGTTTCTGTTCTCATGAGTTTGGTTTCCTTGAGTTATCATAGTTGTTGGCAGCGATAGTCAAAACTACTTGGAGAAGACCTAGTGAAGTTTAGTGTGAACCACATTAGAACCAACATATTGACTGTTGAACTACCTATGCTATGCTGAGTGATGTGTGATTTCCTTTCAGAAAGTGTGGATTGTATAATTAGTTTCTGGGTCAGACATCAGAGTTGATCTATCAACCACTTCCATCTCATACTTGCATGTGCCATAATGGAATAGATAGCCTCTCTGTGAAAGACAACCAAAGTACATTATAGTTTGCTATTTTGGTTTGTTTCCAGCCTATATAATCTAGTTTAATTCTATACTCGTGACATTAGGAATTACCTTTCTTACTGGTGTCTTGTAACTCTGTTGATTACGAATCTCAGATTGATAATTAATGAGTGCATTATATTAGACATATAAGTATCACAACAAGAGTGATGAACAGTGTAGCATAAGGCTGGGAGGTTCGTGGACGGTCTGTACATAGTTGGTGACAATCTTCCCAAGATAAGTACCAATCGTATGATAAAATTATATGCTGCATTTTTATTTACGTTCTTATGTTACGGTTTATCATATATGTGATTATAATTTCCTGTATGTTTATGGGTATTTACCTGTATATGTTGCATATATGTGTTTACTGTTATTTCAGTATGAAATAATATATTACAGAATGTAATTGTTTGTTTATGTTTATATGTAAAGCTTTCGCAAGAGTGTTGTATGCATATGTTTAAGTTGCATGCAGTTTGAAGAGAAAATTTATCTGGCATAGCTCAGTTGAATAATGGGTATGTTACCATATGTTCCACAGTAAGAGAACAAAATAATTCCCTAGAGTAGCATGGCCCGGCCTATTTAAGGTTGGGGATGTTACCAACTGGTATCAGAGCATGAGAGATTGCTTTGGAGTGGCATTCCCCGACTTGTGGGTGGTTGGGGGATGTTACCAAAGATACAAGAATGAAATTCATATACAAATAAGGGTTATATGTTAGAATAAAAACATAAATCAAATGGAAACATTTGATACACCATGATTTGGGACAGGAAAAGTACTTATTTTATTGATAGTACAATGACCACTTACAACCAAAGCCGACTACTTCTCCACGAACCTGGTTCGGGATCCTCTTCACCAAGATCCAAGTGCACCTCCATATGGATTCTCCTCTCATCCTTATTCTTGGTAATTATAATGGGTTTATGATGGATGAAGAAGGGAAAAATGGGGAATTCTGAGGTAATTCTCACAAAAGGGCTTCAATTGCTTGGGGCAAGGAGGGGATGTAAAACGGGTAGAGTTTCACTGGTATTATGTATTGAAGTAGAATGAGACCCAAACACCTCCTTTTATATGACAAAAGGATGGTTATTCAGTTGGGTGATAGGCCATAGGCGGTGGATTAGTTGGGAAACTACCCAATATCCTGTAATCTCAACGAATTCCTTGCAACTTTTTATTTTTTGCAACTTTTTCAAGTATACGCAAGCTGTAGTGGTGCAACATGCATAAGTACATGGGTTGTATTGGTGCATCAAGCGTATGTACGTGGGAAATATTGGTGCAGGGCATGTACATATTTAAAAAATGGGTTTTTTTAGAAGAGCAACTTAGTGATGGCTTGGAAAAAAATGCAAGTAAGAGGGCGAAATACCAGGTATGCATGTGTAGAGCAATTTAGGGTTATAAAATGTATCTAATGAATGGAGTGTTTAGAGAGTATTTGGACAAGTTTCTATTTGTTTTCTTCGAAAACATACTCATCTTCTCAAAGAAAGAGGAGGAGAATGAGAAACACTTAAGGATTGTGCTACAAGTATTGAGGGAGAATTATTTCTATGCCAAACTGAGCAAGTGGTAATTATATCAGAGGTAGATTCATTATTTGGGCACATTATTTTAGATGAAGGGATATCATTTGGTTCTGAGAATATAAAAGAAATTAAAGGATGACCAACACCAAATAATGTTACAGAATCCATATCGTTCATGGGACTTGTAGGTTATTATAGAAGATTTATTAAATACTTTTCAAACATTGCACAACAAATCACTTCTTTGCAAAAAAAGGGTGAGAAATTTGAACGGACTTGAGAATGTGAGTAAATCTTTCATCATTTGAATAATTTACTAAAAGAGAACCAATATTGAATATTGATGATGTGGAATAGGATTTCATTGTGTGCACTAATGCATGCAAGGAAGGGCTTGGTGGAGTCCTTATACAAAATGGGCATGTGGTATGCTATCACTCAAGGATGTTAAAAGGATATGAGAGGAGTTATGCCACACACGAATCCGTGTTTGAAGTCATAGTTCATGCCTTAAATATCTGGAGGAATTATATCATGGGAAATATATTTGAGTTGAGGATAGGCCATAGTGATTTGAAATATTTATTTGGATAGATAGCATTGAATTCCAGACAAGTTAGATGGTTGGAATTACTCAATGAATATAAATTCGATATAAAACATATCAAAGGTAAGGAAAATAATGTATTTGATGCACTCAATAGGAGAATGCATTAAATGAATGATACAAGCATTATCATGTACATATCTAATTTAAAAGACAACATTTTGGAAGTGCCAAATTCATATCAACATTATTTGCAAGTAAAAGAGGCATGTAACACCCCAGGTTTTGAACCCCCATTTTTAAATAATGTATTGTTACAATGATGAGAGGCCAGAGTGCCCAAACAATTATCAAAGGGCTAGTATGCCCAAGAAATGTAATTTTTGATCATTATTAATAATAAACACATCATTGGATACTAGATGGAAAAGGAATAGAGTTATAGGGGGATATGATTCCACAAGAGGGGGGAATTGAGGGGATAAATGTTTATTCCTATTTTAATTACCCTTTTTGTCTAAGAGAGGGGATTGGTTGTGAAAGCTTCTTGGTGAATGCCAGGAGATTCTTGTTTCCCCATGAGGTTACTTAAACGCACCTCTGGTCTGATTGGGGATTCGAATGATGGCTTCTTCATTGTTTCCTTGTATGTTCACTCATTCCCCTCATGCACTTGCATGCACTCACCTACCCATTCATTAATCCATCCTCACCTATGTCTTGGTCTTGGGAAATGGGACTACACTGCTGAAGAATTAGCCACGAGATAGTTTGATGTAGTGGTCATTGGTGTGATCCAGTCATGTCTGGAGGCCCGCCTGTCTGAGATACGTTGTCTTGTGTCCAATATTGCTCACAACTATGAGTCTTGTGAGTTCCAACATTGAGATTATTGACCAGTTGCAGTGGAGGCCTGAATAAGGAGAAGGACTGGCTGAGGGACTGCATGGCAGAGAAGGGTGGAGGTTCATTCTCTTAGGTGGTGCAAGCTGGGTAGAAGGGAGTTGGGTACTTGGATAGATGTGGGTGTTGGGAAAACTATGAAAGATTGAGATTGAGTGTTTGGGAAGCCAAGTAACACTCTGGAACCGTCCTTGTGGACTCATAGCCCTGGATCGGGGGTGACACTACTGTTGAGACTTGAAGTAGTGGTGTCTACGGTTGGGTGGAACCTCCTTGGTCTACAACCAATTGGTGTCATCTTCCATAAAGATAAGTGATCTCTGTTGTTATATTATTATATGTGTATGAATGTATTTCTGTTGTATATTTAATTATCGTTAATTGAATATTTAGAATATGCATGCTTGTTGGATATTGTTGTGCATGTTGTTAATTCTCTTATCTTATGCATCCTTAATAAATAAATAAGGTATCGGTATGAGAAAGAAGTCCAAGGTTAGGCTTGCAGGTATCATACCCTGGCCTATGGCTGCTTGGGGATGTTACAGATTGGTATCAGAGATTTTGGTTGGAACATCGAGCCAATTTGGGTCAAATCTGTTGGTCAGAGTCTTGTGGTTACAAATCGAACTCTGATCGTGGAGTTGAAAATCTCAAGAGGAATGGCATTGCAAAATATACACAGGAGTTAGATTAGAAAAGACCCATTGTAAAGGGGTTTGAAGGATCGTGGCCATCCCCTTCAAATTCGGGAGCGATTACCACTATAGGATCAGGAGAGATCTGGGATCATTGGATCGGAGGACAGATGAACAAGGGTTATCTAATGAAAAGGGAGGCAAAGGTTAAGGTCAAGAATGTCAGATCCCATTGGAGAGAGAGATCAATTCCCAGCAGGCATTGCGGGGAACCAAGTTGCATGGGAGTTAATTTCCCAAGGAAGTCCTACAATCCAAACCATGGTTTCACTGAGGGGTTATGTGTCATCATCAAGAGAATTACGGGGTGAAAAGAAGGTTACTAGAAACCGCTGATGTGTGCCCCCGCAAATTGAAAAGGCATGTAGTGATGTGACATGTCAGTGCTCAAGTGATGAACCCCCGAAGAGATGAAGTAGCCTGGAAATCATCGATATGTGGGAGGAAACACGCCCACCGATCACATTCTCTGGATAAAATGCTCTAGGAAAAAGTGAGCGAGGAGGGGGTTAAATATTGCTGACCCAAATGAAAGTTTTGTGGTATGTACAAACGCTTGCAAGGAAGGACTTGTGGGAGTCCTCATGCAAAATGGACATGTCATTGGATATGAGTCTAGAAAGATTAAGGAAGATGAGAGGAACTATGCCACGCGTGATTTGGAACTTGCTACCATTGTTCACGCCTTGAGGATGTGGAGGCATTATCTCATGGGGAAGAAATTTGAATTAAGAACAAACCACATTGGCTTGAAGTATCTTTTTGAATAACCGACCTTGCATGCGAGGAAAACAATATGGATAGAATTTTTAAGTGAGTATGACTTCAATATCAAGAATATCAAGGGAAAGGAGAATAAATTTGTCAATGCACTTACTAGGAGAGTGCATCTCATGCATGCTACTATTGTTAGTATGCATCAGTCAATCTTGAAGAACATGATTTTAGATGGTTTTTTTACAGATGAGTATTACCTACAGGTAAAGGAAAACTTACAACAAGGAGATGTACAGTAGAAAATAAAGGAGCATGAGATAAAGGAATATGGATTACTCATGCATAAAAATAGGATATGTGTTCCTATTTCTAGGGAACTAAGGAATTTGGTACTGAAGGAAATGCATGATGTTCCTTATCCCGGACATCCCAGTTACCATAAAAAAATTACAATAGTAATAAGCTAGTTCTTTTGACCATGAATGAAGAAGGATGTTGTTGATTACATCGCTCGATGTATGGAATGTCAGAAGGTGAAGGTTGACATAGACACCTAGTGGGTTTGCGACAACCATTGCCAATTCTAGAGAATAAATGGGAAGTGATCACCATGGATTTCATCACAAGATTACTCAGAACGAATAAGAAACATGATTCAATCATGGTGGTTGTTGAAAAATTAACAAAGGATTCTCATTTTGTGCCTGTGAAGACAACGCATACAACAACTAATATTGCATAAATTTTCATGAAGTAAATTACTAGGTTGCATGGGATACCTAGGACAATCGTTTTGGATAGAGATACAAAGTTTACCTCCAATTTATGGAGGGGATTGTTTAAATAATTTTGCACAATTCTAAACTTTATCACTGCATATCATCCCCAGACAGATGGGAAAATAGAGAGAGTCAATCAAATAATTGAAGACATGTTGAGAATGTATGTGATGGATAAGACATCTAAGTGGGCATATTACTTACACTTGGTTGAGTTTGCATATAATAATGGGTATCAAGATTCATTGATAATGAGCCCATTTGAAGGCTTGTATGGTAGGAAATACAATACTCCAGTGAGCTAGGACAACCCAGTAGATAGAGTGGTACCTAGGCCATAGTTGCTCAAGGACATGGAAGACTAGGTGGTCAAGATCAAGCAGAATTTAAAGGTAGCTCAATATAGACAAAAATTTTATGCAGACAAGAACAGGACATCTAGAGAATTTAAAGTAGAGGAGCATGTACTTTTGAAAGTGAATCCCAAGAAAATCTCTTTGAGATTGGTCAGTTGTACAAAGATGGTAGCCAGATTCTATGGTCCATTTGAAATATTGGATAGAATAGGGCCAGTTGCATACATGCTTGCATTTCCTGCTTCCATGAATGCGCATAATGTATTTCATGTATATTTACTAAAGAAAGATGTACATGATCCTAACCATGTTATTGATTGGCATTTGATTCAGGTAGATACAGAGGGACATTTTCAGGTTCATCCAGTGTGGGTATTGGACAGAAAAGTCAAAATGCTCTGGAATCCAGTTATAGAGCTGCTAAAAGTTTAGTGGACCTACTACGGTCCTGAAGATGCTACCCAGGAGCATGAAGATGCCATGCGAGCAGAGTACCCACAAATTTTTGAATAAAATTGATATTTTGATCTCTATTTTGTATATGCACTGAGGACAGTGCCAAAATAAGGGGGAGGGGATGTAACACCCCAGGTTTTGAACCCCCATTTTTAAATAATGTATTATTGCAATGATGAGAGGCAAGAGTGCCCAAACAATTATCAAAAGGCCAGTATGCCCAAGAAATGTAATTGTTTGATCATTATTAATAATAAACACATCATTGGATGTTAGATGGAAAAGGACTAGATTCATAGGGGGCTATGATTCCATAAGAGAGGGGGTTTGAGGGGCTAAATTTTTATTCCTATTTTAATTACCCTTTTTGTCTAAGGGAGGGGATCAGTTACAAGATCTTCTTGGGGAAGGCCAGGAGGTTCTTGTTTCCTCACGAGGTTACTTAAACCCGCCTCTAGTCTGATGGGGGGTTCGACTAATGGCTTGTTCTTGGGAAATGTATATGTGCCAAAATCTAAAGAGATAAAAAATGTAGTTCTAAGAGAAATGCACAATGTTCCTTATGTTGGGTACCCATGATATAAAAAAACAATTGCAGTGGTAACAGGCCAATACTTATGGCTAGGAATGAAGAAATAGGTGGACGATTACATAGCTATATGTATAGAATATGAAAATGTAAAGGCTGAGCATTAAACTCCAACTAGATTGCTACAACCATTTCCCATTCCCAAGTGGAAATGGGGAGTTGTTACCATTGATTTAATTACTAAACTATCGAAGATTGTAAGGAAACATGATTCCATCATGGTAGTTGTAGATAAATTAACTAAGACTACCCATTTTATTCCAGTGAATCTAAATCACAAGGAAACTAACATTGCAAATATTTACATAAGGGAAATTGCCAAGCTACATGGTGTTCCTAAAACAATTGTTTTTGATAGAGATCTTAAGTTCACATCAAATTTATGGAAAGGATTATTTAAAATATTTGGGAAAAATTAAAATTTTAGCACATCATATCTAATCTAGATGGATATCGGTGGCCACCCACCTATTCTGATTGGCTCACATGCAGTTTTCATCATTGGCAATTATTTCCTAGATTTTCGATTCTTAAACTTCTGGGGTCGTTTTGAGACCTAGAAAAACATTTTTGGAGCTTGCCATAGTCAAAATGTAGATGTAATTAGAGTTTGAGGACATAATGTGTATTACTCATATAGACCTTTCCAATGGGATATCGTGCGCCTAAAACGAAGATCGTATGCAAAATTTGTGTTCCAGAGACCTTCCTTAGACTTGAAGGTTGTCTTCCGGACATCCATTGGTTCGATGGGAACCTGGTGGTAGCCAGACTTTACATCAATATTGCTGAATAATTGTTCCCCCTTGAGTTGGTAAAGAAGGTCATCAATCCTAGGAATGGGATAGTGGTTCATGACTGTGATTTTTTTTAAGGTTTTGTAATCAATGTAGAGTTGCCAAGTCTTGTCCTTCTTCTGCACCAGTACAATCGGGCTTGTTAGAAAAATAGGACCACGGAGCAATAAAATAAAACAAATGCAGAAACAAAACACAGAAGACACACAATACAAGAGACACACAGATTTACGTGGTTCACCCAGTGTGGGCTACTTCCACCAGAGAAATTGCCAAGTCCTTCCTTTATTATTATCCAGCAAATGAAGGGATACAACCTACAGCAAAACCCGTTGTAAAATCCTCTT
>SNQJ01S0021867.1:0-25711 GCA_010110895.2 Picea sitchensis | reverse complement strand
ACCAACAGGGCTTCCATAAGGGGAGGAGATGGGTATGATGTTCCCCTTTTGAAGAATCTCTTGGATCTGACATTTGATTTTGTCATTCTTCTCAATGAGCGTCGATAGACTGGTCCATTAGGTAGAGATGCGTTGGGGGTCAGATCAATTGGATGCTTGAATTGGCAGTTTATCAGTACCCTTGTAGGTGAGACAAAGATGTCTCTACATTCATCCATGATCTTGTCCACTTGCTTATGTTTCAAAGAGAGTTGTTGTGTAGAGGCCACAGATGTGGAGGTGACCTTCTTCTTACTAAGAGCACATATCACAAAGAAGACGAACTTCCTGATATGTGAAATGACTTTACTACATTGCTTAGTAGAGATTAAAGAAATAGTAGTAGGCGGTGCTACCTCTGGGATCCTGTACAATTGTCTACCCAAAGTAATAACAACATTGCAAGGTCTAGACTCATACACAACATGACACTTCTACAAATATGGTTGTCCTAAAATAACATCACAAACTTCAGGGGGAGAAATATCACATAGTACCTCATCTTTGAAAGGATTGATGTCGTAGGAAAGAAGTCACTATTGGAGGACACAAAGATATATTCCTTGACGAAGCTATCTGATGGTGTAGGGTTGTGGGTGCAGTATCATTGGCAGGTTCAACCACTTGAATACCTCTACTAAAATTAGGTTCTTGTGACTACCGTTGTCGATGATGAAGTGAATTGGAGCTTCCTTGACCCACATCTGTGACTGAAAGAGGCATTCCCCTTCCTCTAGGTCTTATGGTTCACTTATCCAGACTTTGGTGGTAGATACCATGGAACTAGGTTCAACATCGATAATCCTCTTCCCTCCTTCAAGATTTGACTCAAACATAGAATCAACCTCTTACTCACAGCCTTCAGCTCGGCCAAGAGGGATTTCTTGGAGCGACATTCGTCGGTGTTGTGCCAAGTATGTTTATGGTACTCACATAATTTTCCCATGTCCTTCTTCGTCTTCTCGCTTCCCTTCATGTGTTGTGGCTTGGATGGATTGTCCTGAGGGTGGTCATTGTGACTTGATCCTCTGTTGTGTGGGTTGGGGTTGCCTTTTCCCTTCTTCAGTTGTGAGGGGTTTGCAAATCCAAAATATCGTCATTTCTGCTTAAATTTCAGCTCGATCTTGACAATGTATCTATAAGTTGTTCGCAATAAGGAGATGTACATGAAATCCATTTCTGTTTGAATGTATCTATGCAAAAAATCGTGGTATTTGAGCACCAGATGATGCTTAGAATCTTTGATACCCAATTTGGTGCAGAGGTTATGGAAAATATTGGTGAAGTCTGGTACTATCTAGTACCTTTTTTTATGTAGGGTGGTCCATCTGGTGTACTAGTTGATGCAGGAGAATCACCCACATCAGATGAGCCAGCGTGGAAGCAGTTGGACAGCTAGACAAGCGCCAACACAAGTTTTGAAAACACCTTGAAGTTGTTGTGCAATCTTAAATGTAACAATTTAATGAAGCGCACTTTGTATATTGTAAATGGACCTTGAGCGGATAGCTCTCATCCTTAGTAGGTAGAGGCATTTAAGGTAGTTAATGTAAAGTAGATAGAATTTAATTCTAGATTAGATAGTTTGTAGAGCGCAAGAGGGAAATGGGATATAGACACCCTCATTGTGCATTGTAAAGAATTTTGAAGAAGGAAGAAGAGCATGCAGAGAGCTGTGTGAAGAAAACCCATGTACAGATATTTGAATTAATAGAAGAGTTTGATTCAAATTCATGGTTTGTATTGTTCTCTGTGTATTGATGTTGATATGCTCATGAATGTTTTCTTCCAGTTATACATTTTCTTTTATACACTGTGTATATGATTTCATGTTTGGATTGAAATCTGAGAGAAGGAGGGAATGAATTTCAATTGTTTCTCTATTTGAGCCAGAGGATTCCTACAAGGAGTGCAGTCGAAGTGTCCACAATGAGTGCGTTGACAGGGCTTCAGGTAGAGATAGCTTTTGTTCTCATTTATCCCAAAGGTGCAGTTGGGCACAAGAGCCGTGCAAGGAGTGTGTAGGCCAAGTGAAGCTTCAGGGTTGCGAACCTGAGCAAAGCATTTAGAGACTGCTGTTGCAGGCATGCGCAAAGTCGAAGACTTCAACACTTGGACGTGGTTGAAGGTTGCCGCAAGGAGTGCGAGTAGAAGGTCTTTCTAAGAAAATGCAGAGTCGTGGAAAGCAAAGGAAGGATAGGCCTTCGAATTTGTGGAAGGACATCATGGGGAAGCTATGGCACAAAGTCCATAAGAGGCATTGCAAGTTGTGCGCAGGAGGACGAGTTCCATGGAGGAACAGTTGGTCATTCACAGGAATCATCAAGGAAGGACGGACGGTCAGTATTTTCTAAGGAGTATTCACGATGTTCTGTGGACCGCTATATCTAAAGAAGGTGCAGGGGAGATATGGCGACGTATTCTCAGTAGGTTTAAAGCTCAGGAGGGGCAGAGCCATTGATCCGAGCCAAAAGGGTCATTGGATTTACACATATGGTCGCACATCGGGGTTTCGTGGATTGAAACTCTAAAACATTGCAACGGGAATCGCGAAATCGCGATCCGCGATATCTCGACAGCTAAAAGGTAGAATGGGACCACAGTGGAGTTAGTAGGTGGATAGGTGGCACAAGTCATTGGAGTTTCGTAGCGAGAAGTGCCAAAAACATTGCATCAAGATTCATGAAATCGCGAACCCCGAATTCCCGATAGAGGTGACGGGACATTGAAAGGTCAACTTGCACGCGTGTCGGGTAATTGGCATATCGAGAGTCGGTAAAATGAAGTGTTTGACATCACGAGTAGCGAAATCACGATAAGAAAAGTTCTGACAGGATAAAGGGAAAGGTCAGTGTTGACTTGAATCGGGAGTCGGGGATTGAGAGTCCTATGCCTGACCATTGACCTTGCGATACCGCGAAGTCCGATTCCCCGATAAGTAAAGAGGGGGATCGCACGAAGAGTTATGTGGGTGTAGATTTCTCGATAGGGAAATAAAAGAACTGGTTAGTGTTCTTCGGGCCTAGGAAAGAGAAGATCCCGTGAGAAGACGTGCCTTGCGGGTGCGCTTGTGTCATTTTTGGTATCAGAGCCCAGAAAGGTTCTTTGCTTTCTGTAGTAGAGAAAGAAGAATTCACCATGCCGCCGAGAAGAGATAGACAGTCACCCGATCCAGAGGATAGAGAAATGTTGTAACGAAGAGGCAGACAGATGGTAGATCTAGCCATAGAGAGACAAATGCATGATCTCTGAGCCAGACTCGAAGACATGGAGATAGCGCAAAGATGCACAGCCAGTGCGGGGGATCTGAGCGATTCTGAAAGTGAAGTTGAGGCTGAACGAGAAGAAGAAGTTGCAACCGAAGATGCATCAAACGAGCGTTTGATCCAAGCTATTGAAAGGATGGGTGCAAAATCAAATATGGACATTCCAGTTTATGAGGGAAAATTGGATGTAGAAGAGCTTCTAGACTGGATTAGAGCTCTAGACACATACTTCGACTATGAGGATGTCGAAGAGGACAAGAAATTCAAGCATGTTGTCACGTGCTTGAAAGGACATGCAGCATTGTGGTGGGATGAACTACAAGCTGACAGATGCTGCAAGGGCAAGCAGAAGATCAAGAGCTGGGACAGGATGATCGCGAAGATGAAGGCGAAATTCATCCCCAGGGACTATTAAATTTCTCTGTTAAGGAGAATACAGAACCTGAGACAGAAGCTGATGACAGTGAAGGAATACACTGAGGAATTCTACAGACTGAACATCAGAGCAGGTCATCGGGAGAGCGATGATGAAAAAGTTGACAGATATATGAATGGCCTGAGATACGATATCCAGGATGATATGAGTATCATAACCATCCAGACGGTGGAAGATGCTTATCATATGGCTCTGAAAGCAGAAGAGAAGCTGAGCCGAAAGTAGATTCAGAGGAGCCGAGGCAGAAGCCATCCCAGAGGCAAGTCAGTTGCCCAGGAAAGAAACCAGAAGCCTAAGGAGGAATGGAAGAAACCTCAGGGTAGAATTGAGAGAGGTGGAACATCACAGAGAGGACCATATGTTGAACAACGAGGAAAGAATAATGAGAAGAGAGGAGATTATGCTGACAACAACACTTTTCCTCGTACTAGAGGTAGAGGAAGAGGAAGAGGTGGAGTAATCACATGCTTCACATGTGGAAAGAATGGGCACAAGTCATATGAGTGTCCAGAGAAAAAGAAAGATGGAGGAGAAGCTCACATCACCGAGGCACAAAGGCAAGATGTTGAAGCAGAAGACACTGAAGGCAGAAGATCATTGATGATGCGAAAAGTCCTTTTGATGCCCGACAAGGAGGTGGAAATTTCAGTCCAAAGGACTAGACTTTTTAGGACTGCTTGCAAGACTAAGGACAGGGTATGCAAGGTCATTGTTGACAGTGGTAGCACGGACAATCTCGTTTCGACCGAGATGGTAGAGAAGCTAGAGCTAGAGACGACTGATCATCCAAGCCCATACAGAGTTTCGTGGCTACAAAAAGGGCACCAGGTAACTGTCCCTAAACAATGCTTGGTTGAATTCAAGATAGGAGGATATAATGATAAGATCTTATGTGATGTCATTCCTATGGATGTTTGTCATCTATTATTGGGTAGACCATGGCAATATGACAGGAATGTGATTCATGATGGGAGAATGAACACATACACCAAAGAAAAGAATGGGAGGACACACATGTTGCTTCCGATAAAGGATAAGGAGGTGAAGCCGAAAGTAAGCAACACAGTACTTCTCATGAGTGGGAAGGAACTTCTTACAGAGGTTAAGAAGAAAGAAGATCCACAGTTCTTTGTGGTCAGGAAGCCGAGGATTGTTTTGACCAGTACAAGAGTGTATGATTTACCAGAGGAGATTCAGGAACTGCTGGGAGAGTTCGCTGATATAGTCATGGACAAATTACCTCGTTCGTTACCACCGATCAGGAGTGTGAGTCATCATATCAATCTCATACTAGGAGCTAGTTTTCCAAACAAAGCCGTGTACAGATTGATGCCGCAGGATAATGAAGAGTTTAAAAGGAAAGTCCAGGAGCTGTTGGACAAAGGATTAGTCAGAGAAAGCTTGAGTCCATGTGTTGTTCCGACAGTACTCAGTCCGAAGAAAGATGGAGGCTAGAGGATGTGTACTGACTCAAGGGCGATAAACAAGATAACCATCAGGTACAGATTTCCATTGTCAAGGATGGATGATCTGATGGATTTCTTAAGTGGGGAAAGATTATTTTCAAAGATTGATTTGAAAAGCGGATATCACCAGATTTGCATGAGGGAAGGTGATGAATGGAAGACAGCCTTCAAAACCAACGAAGGGTTGTATGAATGGATTGTTATGCCATTTGTCTTAACAAATGTGCCAAGTACCTTCATGAGGTTGATGAATGAAGTCCCGAGGGAGTTCATCGGAAAAATTTTCATTGTGTATATGGATGACATACTGATTTACAGTAAAACAACAGTGGAGCATCTGAAGCATTTGGCTACAGTGATGCAGAGATTGCAACAGGAGAAGCTGTTGATAAATATGAAGAAATCCTCATTTATGAAGACAAAGCTCATTTATTTCGGATTTGTTATTTCAAGAAATGAGTTGAGGATGGATCCAGATAAGGTAGAATTGATCAGGAATTGGCCATCACCGAAGAATGTATTTGAGGTGAGAATTTTTCACGGATTGGCTAGTTTCTACCAGAAGTTCATTAGAAATTTTAGTGGAATTAGTGTAGAGATGATGGATACAGTGAAGAAAAACCACAAATTTTTTCACTGTATAGAAGAAGATGAGAAGAGTTTTAATCTGCTGAAGAGGAAAATCACAGAACAACCTATTCTGGGGTTGCCTGATTTCCGAAAAACATTTCAGGTGAAATGCGATGCAAGTGGGTTTGCAATAGGGGCAGTCTTAAGTCAAGAAGATAGGCCG
Source organism: Picea sitchensis (assembly GCA_010110895.2). Classification (NCBI taxonomy): domain Eukaryota; kingdom Viridiplantae; phylum Streptophyta; class Pinopsida; order Pinales; family Pinaceae; genus Picea; species Picea sitchensis. Next base: position 19,711 of record SNQJ01S0021867.1, on the reverse strand, counting down.
ATAGCGTACTTCAGCCAGAAGATGAATGAGGCGAAATTGAAATACTGCATGTATGATAAGGAGTTTTATGCTATCATCTAGGCATTGAAGAAATGGAGGCATTACTTGATACCCAAAGAATTTGTCTTGTACAATGATAATCATGCACTGCAGTTTGTGACTCAATAGGAGAAGTTGAATCAAAAACATGTCAAATGGGTTGAGTATATGTAGAATTTCACATTTTTGATTAAACATATTTCTGGTACTGCTAACAAAGTTGTTGATGCTTTGAGAAAGAAGTGTTTGCTGTTGCAGGAATTCAAAGTCAAAACGCTGGGTTTTGATGATCTCAGATACATGTACGAAGATGATCCAGACTTCAAGGAAGTGTATGAAGTAGATGAGAATCCAGTTCTCAAAGATAGAAGCCAGTGGGCCAAATACATGATCTAGGAAGGATTGTTGTTTAAGGGCAATCAACTGTGTATTCCAGATTGTTCCATGAGGGAGAACTTGCTGAAGGAGAAACATAGTGGAGGATTGGCAGGACATTTCGGTCATGAAAAAACATTCGCAAAGCTGAGAGAATCATACTTTTGGCCAGGGATGTGAGAGGATGTCAACAGATTTGTAGACAGGTGTATAATTTTGCTTCATTCGAAGGGGAAGAAGCAGAATGCAGGATTCTATCAACCATTGTCCATACCAAAAAGGTTGTGGGATGCGATTAGCATGGATTTCGTATTGGGGTTTCCAAGAACACAAAGAGGTTGTGATTCAATCTTTGTGATAGTAGATAGATTCTCCAAGATGGCACATTTTATCCCATGTCAGAAAACTAGTGACGCGACTCACATCGCGAACCTATTTTTCAAAGAGGTCATTCGACTTCATGGGTTGCCGAGGAGTATAGTTTCAGACAGAGACACGAAATTCATAGGGAATTTTTGGAGGACCTTATGAAAAAAGCTGGGAACTAACTTGGAATTTAGTTCATCTTATCATCCTCAGATGGATGGACAAACATAAGTGGTAAACAGAAGTCTGGGAGATTTGCTGATAAGCTTGGTGACAGAGCACCACAACAGTTGGGACAATATATTGCCACAGGCAGAGTTTGTGTATAACGACTCAGTGAACAGGAGTACCGGAAAAAGTCCATTTCATATTTTCTATGGCATGCAGCTGAGGGGAATTTCTGAACTGAGGGATTTAGAACAGACTGCTACTAGGAGCGCTAGTGCAGAATAATTCACACAAGCGATGAAAGAACTTCACAGCCGAGTGAAGGAGCAGTTGCAAATTTCAAGCCAGGAATATAAATGAAGAGCAGATCAACATAAGAGACAACTTCAGTTCAAGGTTGGTGATATGGTTCTTGCACATCTAAGGAAGGAAAGGTTCCCGAGAGGAACGTATAATAAGTTGAATATGAAGAAAATCGGACCATGCAAGGTCTTGAGGAAATTTGGGGCAAATGCTTATGAGATTGAATTACCCGATGGGATCGGAATTTATCCGATATTCAATGTCTCAGATTTGTACCCATATAATGCTAAGGATACAGGGACTGGAACTGAGAAGCCAATAATCCAGTGGACAAAACAGATGCCAATTGTAGAGAAGCCACAGATGGAATGCATACTGGACAAGAGAGTAGGCAAAAGGACCAGACGAAAGCAGTATTTTGAGTATCTGGTCAAGTGGAAGAACCATCCAGTTGAAGATGCCATCTGGGAAAGCAAAGTAGAGATACAGAAGCATGGACAGAGCGTGCAGGAGCTCATGGATAGGAGCCCATGAAAATTTTAAAGCGAGGGAGTATGATGCAGGAGCATCGCCCACATCAGACGAGACAACGCGGAAGCAGTTGGACAGCTGGACGAGCACCAACACAAGTTTTAAAAACACCTTGAAGTTGTTGCGTAATCTTAAATGTAACAATTTAATGAAGTGCACTTTGTATATTGTAAATGGACCTTGAGTGGATAACTCTTGTCCTTAGTAGGTAGAGGCATTTAAGGTAGTTAATGTAAAGTAGATAGAATTTAATTCTAGATTAGACAGTTTGTAGAGTGCAAGAGGGAAATGGGATATAGACACCCTCATTGTGCATTGTAAATAATTCTGAAGAAGGAAGAAGAGCATGCAGAGACCTATGTGAAGAACACCCATGTATAGATATTTTAATTAATAGAAGAGTTTGATTCAAATTCATGGTTTGTGTTGTTCTCTGTGTATTGATGTTGATATGCTCATGAATGTTTGCTTCCAGTTATACATTTTCTTTTATATGCTGTGTATATGATTTCATGTTTGGATTGAAATCTGAGAGAAGGAAGGAATGATTTACAATTGTTTCTCTATTTGAGCCAGAGGATCCCTGCAAGGAGTGCAGTCGAAGTGTCGGTAAGGAGTGTGTTGATAGGGGTTCAGGTAGAGATAGATTTTGTTCTCATTTATCCCAAAGGTGCAGTTGGGCACACGAGCCATGCAAGGAGTGCACAGGCCAAGTGAAGCTTCAGGGTTGCGAACCTGAGCAAAGCATTGAGAGACTGCTACTGCAGGCATGCACAGAGTCAAAGACTTCAACACTTGGACGTGGTTGAAGGTTGCCGCAAGGAGTGCGAGAAAGAGGTCTTTCTAAGAAAACGCAAAGTCGTGGAAAGCACAGGAAGGATAGGCCTTCGAATTTTTGGAAGGACAACATGGGGAAGCTATGGAACAAATTCCGTAAGAGGCATTGCAAGTTTTGTGTAGGAGGATGAGTTCCACGGAGGAACGATTGGTCATTCGCAGGAATCATCAAGGAAGGACGGACGGTTAGTATTTTATAAGGAGGATTCACGACGTTCCGTGGATTGCTAGATCTAAAGAAGGTGCAGGGGAGATACAACAACGTATTCTCAGTAGGTTTAAATCTCAGGAGGGGCAGAGCCGTTGATCCGGGCCACAAGGGTCGTTGGATTTACACGTGTGATTGCACATCGGGGTTTCATGGATTGAAACTCCAAAACATTGCAACGGGAATCGCGAAATCGTGATCCACGATATCCCGATAGCTAAAAGGTAGCGTGGGACCATAGTGGATTTGGTAGGTGGATAGGTGGCACAAGTCATCGGAGTTTCGCAGCGAGAAGTGCCGAAAACATTGCATCAAAATTCGTGAAATCATGAACCCCGAATTCCTGATAGAGGTGACGGGACATTGAAAGGTCAACTCGCACGCGTGTCAGGTAATCAACATATCGAGAGTCAGGAGTCGGTAAAAATAAGTGTTCGACATCGTGAGTAGTGAAATCACGATAAGAAAAGTTCTGACGGGATAAAGGGAAAGGTCAGCATTGACTTGAATCAGGAGTCGGGGATTGAGAATCCTACGCTCTACCATTGACCTCGCGATACCGCAAAGTCTGATTCCCCGATAAGTAAAGAGGGGGATTGCGCGAAGAGTTATGTGGGTGTAGATTTCTCGATATGGAAATAGAAGAACCGGTTAGTGTTCTTCGGGCCTAGGAAAGAGAAGATCCTGTGAGTGGATGTCCCTTGAGCGCACTTGCGTCACTAGTCCTCGTAGCTTCCAACAAGGTATTATTGTTCTTTAATGGCATCTTGGAAAGAATACCATGTAGGGGTCACCACAAAAATTGTAGATTACTCGACGGACCTTTTCTCATAGTAGGTATCCCACCAATATTTAACATGGGGAATGGCCTTGAGGAGTGCAAAAGTGATATTTTCCCGGTCGAAAAAATTGTGGACCAAAAAATATCCTTCGAGCATATTTAACCATTTATCTACAAAATCCACATCTATCAGTCCTTCAAATAATGGAATATCAAAATTTACATGTACCTTGAAGGGGGTTGGATGGCCTTTTGATGAATATGCTTCTACCATGGGAAACCGTCGAAGGATCTGTGCGAATTTTTCCATCATTTCGTTCCTTTGTCATGCGAGGGCTTCCTAGAGAAACATTTTAATAGGATCTCCTCCTCCATCATCTTTATTTACGTCTCCCATGGGTTGTTGTCGGGATCGTCATGACTGATCTGGTAATGGCTCAATTGGTTCGAGTCCCAACTTCTTGTACCCAGACCTTGTCGCAGACATGCACGAAGAAAAATAAATGAAGAGAAAACCACTATGATACCATTGATCCAGATTTAGGAGTGGAACAAATTGATTACAGATTGAATACCATAAACATAGAGATAGGAAGAATAACACAAATATCTAATGAACAATATCTTCTATTAAATAATGAAATAGGCTAAACTGTAAAACTGTAGAACTGAAACTTGCTCGAATGATGGTAGTTATCTCTGAGAAGAGATGTGGCTACTACATGCATATGTCTGAGCATAATGGATTACAATGAGGTTCCATATTCCCTTTTAATATTACTCATGAATTCCAAAACCCTAGGCATCCAAAAACCTAACCCTAGAAGCTGAAACACAAAAATTCATGTGGGCCCTATAGGTAATTTGGTGTAATTTGGTACCTCAACTTCCTAGGGTCATAAATTTTGGATATGACCTCTATTTTAGGCGTGTGATATCCCATTGGAAAGTTTTTTCAGAGAACTACACATTCCTCCACTAGACTCTGACTCAGTCTATAGTCTGATTATGGCAAGCGAAAAAAACAATGTTTAGGGCCTCAAAACATCCCTAAAAGTACAACAAGATGCACTGACATGAAAAAATACAAAATAGGCCAGTTGGATTAGGAGAGAGGCCACCCATATCCACCTGGAGAATGTGTAGGAACACAAAGATGGGCTAGGTGGCATAAGATTTCATCCTGAATGTAAAAATCAGTGACAATGGCGCATGTACCCAAGAGTTGATATGTGGTGGTGAAGTTTGGATCTTGCTGGTAATGTTGGGTCCACTCCGATGTTTCATGTCCACATGAATGGAGCATTTTGGTAAGTGCATCCATAAGAGGTCGACAGAGGCAATATGTGACATGATTGGAGATACCTATATTATATCTGATGTTGATATGGAACTGCTGCAGGTAGGTGGACCACTTCTGATGGAGGTTGTTCTGAAATTTCCCCTCTGTCTGTATGAACTGCATAGGCTTGTGATTAGTGTGTATGATCATTCATGTCCCTATAATATAATTTTTCCATTAACAATAGGATTGTACAATGGAATACATTTCCTTGTCATAGGTGGGGTATTTACGGAAAGTATCATAGAGTGTCTCACTATGGTATGCCACTGGATTCTCGTGTTGAGTGAGAACAACACCCATAGCATAGTCAAATTCATCAGTCTCAATCTCGAATGGTTGTTGTAGATTGGGAAAGGAGAGTACTGGAGCTCAACACAAATGATGTTTTAGATCTTCGAATGCATTTGTTTCTCCTTCCCCCACATGAACTTGGCCCTACCACTGCCCTTGGTCACCCGTCTAAGGGCCCAGACAATATGGGAGAATCCCAACATGAACCATCACGAGTGAAGCTCCTTCAGTGTGGTCGGGGATGGCCAGTCACGAATGACTTGGATCTTAGCTGGATTAACATGTACCCCATCCTCATCAATAATGTATCTGATGTATTGGACCCTGTTCATGCCAAAAGAGCATTTTTCCAATTTGGCATAAAGATTGTGATGTCATAGAGTGCTTGAAACCTACTCAATATGTCGCATGCGCTCCTCCCATGTTCTACTGAGGATGAGGATGTCATCCAAATACACTACCTGAAAGGATTTGGTGAAGGGTCTCAATACGTCGTCCATCAACCTCTTGAAAGTGTCTAGTGCATTTGTTAAGCCAAAGGGCATGACTAGCCATTCATAGAGACCTTTCTTTGACTTCATGGTTGTCTTCCAGACATCCGTTGGTTCAATGGGAAACTGGTGGTAGCCAGACTTCAATTCAATCTTGCTAAAGAAATTTTGCACCTTGATTTGGTTAAGAAGGTCATCAATCATGGGAATGGGATAACGGTTCCTGACTGTGATTTTTTTTATGGCTTTGTAATCAATGCATATTCTCCAAGTCCCGTCCTTCTTCTGCACCAGTACAATCGGGCTTCCACAAGGGGAGGAGCTAGGTATGATGTGCCCATTTTGAGGAAGCTCTTAGATATGATGCATGATTTTTTCATTCTCCATTAGCAAGCATCGATAGAATATTCCATTAGGTAGAGGTTCTCTGGGGGTTAGATCAATTGGATGCTTGACTTGGCAAAGATGTCTATGTATTCCTCCATGATCCTATCCACTTTCTTTTTCTACAAAGAGAGGTGTTGTGTAGAGGCCACGGATGTGGCGACGAACTTCTTCTTACTGTGAGTACGGATCAAAAAGAATACAAACTTTCCAGTCTATGAAATGACCTTACTACATTTCTTAGTAGAGATTAAAGAAATAGAAGTAGGTGGTGCAACCTCTAGGATCCTGTAGAATTTTCTACCCAAAGTAATAATAACACTATGGGGTATAGACTCATACACAATATGATGCTTCCACAAATATGGTTTTCCTAAAAGAACATCACAAACTTCAAGGGGAGAAATATCACATAGTACCTCATCTTTGAAAGGCATGATGTAACAGGACATACGCCATTGTTGGTTGACATGGAGATCTCTTCCTTGACGAAGCCAGTCGATGGTGTAGGGTTGCGGGTGCGATGTCATTGGTAGCTTCAACCGTTCAACGACCTCTGCTGAAATCAGGTTCTTCTGACTACCGTTGTCTACAATGAATTGAATTAGAGCCCCCTTGACCCACATCTGTGAGTGAAAGAAGCGTTCCCTTTCCTCTTGTTATTCTGGTTCGCTTGGGCGGACTTTGGCAGTAACGACCGTGGAACTAGGTTCAACATCAATAATATACTTCCCTCCTTCAGGATTTTACTCAAAATCAGAATCGGCCTCTGACTTGAAAGCCTTCAGGTCGGCCATGATGGATTGCTTGGAGCAAAATTCGTCGGTGTTGTGCCAAGTATTTTTATGGTACTCACGCCATTTTACTGTGTCCTTCTTCTTCTTCTCGTTGCCCTTCCTATGTTTCTACTTGGATGGATTTTCCTAAGGGAGGAAATCGCGACTTGGTACTCTTCTTTGTGGGTTGGGGTTTCCTTTTCCATACTTTAGCTGTGATGGGTTTACAGATCCAAACTCTCGTTGTTTCTGCTTAAATTTATGCTCGATCTTGACAACGTATCTATAAGTTGTGATCAATGAGGCAATGTTTAGGAAATCCATGTTTATTTGAAAGTATCTATGAAAACAATTGTGGTATTTGAGCACTAGATGGTGCTCAAAATATTTGATACTTAATTTGGTACAGAGGGTATGGAAAATATTGGTGAATTCTGGTACTGTCTGGTCCCTTTCTTGACGTAGAGTGGTCCATCTGGTGTACTTGTCCTCGTAGCTTCCAATAGGGTAGTATTGTTCTTTAATGGTGTCCCAAATGGAATATCATGTAGGGGCCACCACAAAAATTTCATATTCCTCCACGAACCTTTTCTTAGAGTAGGTATCCCACCAGTATTTAACATGGGGAATGACCTTGAGGAGTGAAAAAGTGATATTTTCCCGATCAGAAAAATTGTGGACCGAAAAATATCCTTCGAGTATATTTAATCAATTATCTAAAACATTTGCATCTATCAGCCATTCAAATAATGGAATATCAAAATTTACCTATATCTTGAAGGGGGTTGCATGGCTGCCTGATGAAGATGCTTCTTCCATGGGCAATAGTTGAAGGATCTGCGCGAAGTTGTCCATCATTTCGTTCCTTTGTCGCACGAGGGCTTCCTTGAGCAAAATTTTAATAGGATTTCCTACTCCATCATATTTATCTTTGTCTCCCATGGGTTGTTGTTAGGCTTGGAATGACCAATATGGTAATGGCTCGATTGGTTCAAGTCCCAACTTCTTGTACCCAACCTTGTCGGGGACATGCACGAAGAAAAATAAAAGAAGAGTAGACCTCTCTGATACCATCGATCTATATTTAGGAGAGGAACGAACTAATTAAAAACTAAATACCATAAACACGGAGATAGGAAGAATAACAAAAATATTTAGTGAATAATATCTTCTATTAAATAATGAAATAGGTTGAAACTGTAAAACTGTAGAACTGAAACTTGCTCGAATGGTAAAAGCTATCTTTGAGAAGAGATGTGGTTGCTACATGCATCCGTCTGAGAAGAATGGATTACAATGAGGCTCCATAGGACCTTTTCAGATTACTCATGAATGCCAAAACCATAGACATCCAAAAACCTAACCCTAGAAGGGGAAACGCCAAAAGTCATGTGGGCCCTATGGGTTAGTTGGTGTAATTTGGTACCTCAACTTCCTAGGGTCATAACTTTTACATACTACCTTTGTTTTAGGCGTGTGATGGCCTGTTGGAAAGGTATTTCAGAGAGATACACATTTTGTTGTCAAAATCAGATTCATTCTACAGTTTGACTATGGCGAGACAAAAAAAGAAAAAAAAACCATGTTTAGGGCCTCAAAACAACCCTGAATGTACAACAAGACATGTTGACATGAAAAATTACAAAATAGACTAGTTGAATTAGGAGAGAGGCCATCTATATCCACTTGGAGAATGTGTGAGGCTTTAGATAGCCCCAAAATTTTATAAATCACAATTATAAAGTAGTACAGAAAGATGTGTTGAACAAAAGTGGACACGGGGAGCCAATTGGAATACGTGGGTGGCCACCAATATCCATCTAGATCAATCCTCCCCCCTTAGGAAGAAATGGTCTCCATTGCGTTGAGTTACCCCATAAGGTATTGAAACTTCTGTTGGATTTGGGCTTGGGTGAGCAACTTGCATTGGTGTAGGAGTTTCCCTTCCTTGACAACCCGATAAAGTTGGATCTGTTGCTCGTGATTTCCCTTGACCTCTGTGTCCACTATATGATTGGTGGATGATTGTTACATGCAGTCATATTTGAGATCTATTTTTTTGGTTGTTTGACGATCTTAGAGGTGTCCAATATCAGTGGAAAATATGGCCAAAGGAGGTCCACATTGATTATTGGATGTATACCAAGGAAGGGTGGAGTGTTGAGCTCAAAAGCATTGCTACCCACAACCTTGGTGATAGTGTAATGCCCATAATGAAGTGGATAAAGCTTACGATGGGGCTCGATGGGACACTCCTTCTGCAAATGTAACTAGAATATGTCGCCAACCTGAAACTGGTGTGGTACCCTATGTTTATCATGGAACTACTTGTACTTAACATTGGATTTGTGTAAAATCTCTTAGACCTATTGGCAGATGTGATGAATCCACTCAATGAATCTGGTGGATTTGTTGACCGTAGACTGATTAGGGGGAGATTTTTTCTATTTGGTGGTAAGAGGAAGTGCAACATCAATGGGTCCCAAGGGTTGGAATCCTAGACCCACTTGAAATGGGATATGGCTGGTGGAACTAGGGAGAGCCTTATTGTAACTATGTTGGACATATGGGAGACTCTCTTCCCATGTATGAGGATGATTATAATTGTACATGCACAGGATGTGAACAATCATTTGATTGATCACCTCAGTTTGGACATTGGTTTGGGGGTGGAAATAAGAGGATTTTCTGAGTTTGGTGTCCAACAGTGACTAGAGACTTGACAAAAAGGTGTTGAGTAACCTATTGTCTCGGTCAGAGATGATGGTATGTGGTATCCCAAAGTGAACCCAAACTCATTCAAAGAATATCTTGGTAGAGTATTGGTCGTTGTGATAGTATTATTACAGGCTGTGAAGATGGCCATCTTCGAAAACCGATCAACGACTACAAACACACAGTGATTTCCGTGCTTGGTGGATGACAAACAAGACATGTAATCCATGGAGATGGACTCCCATGGCTTCTCACGAATAGGAAAAGGTGTGTATAATCCTTGCTTCTTAATGGCTAGCTTGGCAATGGTGCAGGCAATGCAAGATCTGATATACTTGTTGACGTCTAGTCAAAGTTTTGGCCAATAAAAATGTTTATGAAGGATGACCACAATTTTCTATATGCCAAAATGTGCTACCAGCCGACTGTAGTGGGATTCCCAAAAAACCTTTGCACGCTCGCTTGTAGGAACATAGAGATGGACCAGGTGGCATAAGATTCTGTCCTGAATCTGAAAATTAGTGACAGTGGCACCTATACCCAAGAGATGATATGTGGTGGTGAAGTTTGGATCTTGTTGGTAAAGTTGGGTCCACTTCGATGTTTCATTTCCATAGGAATGAACCACAGTGGTAAGGACAGCCACAGGAGGTCGATGGAGGTAGTCACTGACATGATTGGAGATACATGTTTTATACTTGATGTTGATATGGAACTGCTGCAGGTAGGTGGACCACCTCTGATGGAGGTCGTTCTACAATTTCCCCTGTATGAACTGCATAGGCTTGTGATCAGTGTGTATGATCCTCTATGTACCTAGAATTTAATGTTTCTATTGACGACAGGCTTGTACAATGGAATAAATTCCATTGTCATAGGTGGGGTATTTACGGATAGTATCAAAGAGTGTCTCACTATGGTATGCCACATAATACTCGTTCTGAGTGAGAACAATGCCCACAACATAGTCAGATGCATCATTCTCAATCTTAAATGGTTGTTGCAGATTGAGCAAGGAGAGTACTGGAGTTGAGCACAAAAGATATTTTAGATATTAGAATGCTCGTTGTTACTCCTTCCCCCACACAAACTTGTCCCTACCACCACCCTTTTCCACTTGGATGAGGGCCCAGGAAATATGGGATAATCCCAACATGAACCATAGGTAAAAATTGGTGAGTCCTAAGAAGCTCTAAAGCTCAGTCAGTGTGGTTGGGGTTGACCAGTCATGGATGACTTGGATATTAGTTGGATAAAAATGTACCCCATGCTCATCAACAATGTATCCCAGGTATTGGACCCTGTTCAAGCCAAAAGAGCATTTTTCCAAGTTTGCATAAAGCTTGTGTTGTCGTAGAGTGCTCAAAAACTATTGAATATGTCGCATGTGCTCCTTCCACGTTCTGCTAAAGATGAGGATGTGATACAAATATATTTCCACAAAGGAGTTGGTGAAGGGTCTCAATACATCATCCATCAACCTCATGAAAGTGGTTGGTGCATTTGTTAAGCCGAAGGGCATGACTATCCATTCATAGAGACCTTCCTTAGACTTGAAGGTTGTCTTCCAGACATCTGTTGGTTCGATGGGAACCTGGTGGTATCTAGACTTCAAGTCAATCTTTTTGAAAAAGTTTTCCCCCTTGAGTTGGTCAAGAAGGTCATCAATCCTGGGAATGGGATAGCGGTTCCTTACTCTGATTTTGTTTAAGGCTTTGTAATCAATGCAAATTTTCCAAGTCCTGTCCTTCTTTTGCACCAGTACAAGCGGGCTTCCGCAAGGGGAGAAACTGGGTCTGATGTTCCCTTGTTGAAAAATATCTTGGATCCAACTCCTGATTTATTCATTCTCCATCATCGAGCATCGGTAGACTGGTCCATTATGTAGAGGTGCATCGAGGATAAGATCAATTGGATGCTTGACTTTGCAGTGTGTCGATACCCCTATAGGTGAGACTAAGATGTCTCTGTATTCTTCCAGGATCCCATCCACTTGCTTTTGCTGCAAATAGAGGTGTTGTGTAGAGGCCATGGATGTGGTGATGAAATTCTGCTTACTATGAGCACGGATCACAAAGAAGATGAACTTCTTGGTGCCACCTCTGGGATCCTGTACAATTGTCTACCCAAAGTAATAATAACATTGTTGGGTCTAGACTCATACACAGCATGATGCTTCCAAAAACATTGTTGGCCTAAAAGATCACAAACTTCAAGGGGAAAAATATCACACAATACCTCATCTTTAAAATGCTTGATGTCGTAGGAAAAACAACATTGTTGGATGACAATAATATCTCTTCCTTGATGAAGCCAACCGATGGTGTAGGGTTGTGGGTGCGACAACGTTGGCAGGTTGAGTTGCTTGACTACCTCTATTGAAATAAGGTTCTTTTGACTATCGTTGTCGATAATTAAGTGAATTGGTGCCCCATTGACCCAAATCTATGAGTGAAAGAGGCATTCCCCTTCCTCTGGTTCTTCTGGTTCGCTTGGCTAGAATTTGGTGGTAGTGATCATGGCACTAGGTTCAACATTGATAATCCACTTCCCTCCTTTAGGATTTGACTCGAAATCAGAATTGACCTCTGACTCGGAAGCCTTTAGCTCGACCAAGAGGGAATTCTTGGAGTGGCATTCGTCAATGTTGTGCCAAGGAATTTTATGGTACTCACACCATTTTCCTATGTCCTTCTTCGTCTTCTCATTTCCCTTCCTGTGTTCCATCTTGGATGGATTGTATTGAGGGAAACCATCGCGAATTGTTTCTCTGTTGTGTGGGTTGGGGTTTCCTTTGCTCTGCTTCGGCTGTGAGGGGTTTGTAGATCCAAACTCTCATCATTTTTTCTTAAATTTATGCTCGATCTTGACAACGTATCTATAAGTTGTGCCTAATGAGGTAATGTCTAGGAACTCCATTTCTCTTTGAATGTATCTATGAAAACAACCATGGTATTTGAGCACTAGATGACACTCAGAATATTTGATACCCAATTTGGTGTAGAGGGTATGGAAAATATTGGTGAAGTCTCGTACTTTCTGGTCCCTTTCTTGACATAGGGTGGTCCATATGGTGTAATGGTCCTCATAGCTTTCAACATGGTAGTATTGTTCTTTAATGGGGTCCCGGAAGGAATCCCATGTAGGGTCCACCAAAAATATTTCAGATTCCTCCATGACCCTTTGATCAGAGTAGGTATCCCACCAGTATTTAACATGGGGAACGACCTTGAGGAGTGCAAACGTGATCTTTTCGCGATCGAAAAAATTGTGGACCGAAAATATATTTCGAGCACATTTAACCATTTATCTATAGCATCCACATTTATCAGTCCTTTAAATAATGGAATATCAAAATTTCCATGTACCTTTAAGGGGGTTGCATGGCTGCCTGATGAAGATGATTCTCTATTGGGAAACCGTCAAAGGATCTATGCGAAGTTTTCCATCATTTCGTTCCTTTGTCGTGCGAGGGATTCCTTGAGAAAATTTTTAATAGGATCTCCTATTCCATCATCTTTATTTTTGTCTCCAATGGGTTTTTTCAGGCTCGGCGCGATCGATTTGGTAATGGATCAATTGGTTCAAGTCCCAACTTCATGTACCCAGACCTTGTCGGGGACATGCACGAAGAAAAATAAATGAAGAGCAGACCGGTCTAATACCAGTGATCTGGATTTAGCAGTGGAACAAACTGATTACATATTGAATACCATAAACATAGAGATAGGAAGAATAACACAAATATTCAGTGAAAAATATCTTCTATTAAATAATGAAATAGGATGAAAATGTAAAACTACAAAACTAAAACTTCTCGAATGGTGGTAGTTATCCTTGAGAAGAGATGTGGCTGCTACATGGATCCATCTAAGAAGAATGGATTAAAATGAGGCTCCATAGGCCATTTTCATATTACTCATGAATTCCAAAACCCTAGATATCCAAAAAGATAACCCTAGAAGGTGAAACACCAAAAGTCATGTGGGCCCTATGGTTAAGTTGGTGTAATTTGATACTTCAACTTCCTAGGGTCATAACTTTTTCATACGACCTCCATTTTAGGTGCATGATAGCCCGTTTGAAAGGTATTTCAGAGAAATACACATTATGTCATCAAACTCTGACTCCATCTACAGTTTGAGTGTGGAGAGATAAAAAAACAATGTTTAGGGCCTCAAAAGAGCCCTTAAAGGACAACAAGATGTGCTGACATAAAAACATACAAAATAGGACAGTTGGATTAGGCGAGAGGCCACCTGTAGCCACCTTGAGAATGTGTGAGGCTTCAAACAACCCCATAAGTTTAGAACTCACAATTATAAATAAGTACAGAAAGACGTGCTGAACAAAAATGAACATGAGGAGCCAGTTGGAATAGGTTGGTGGCCACCAGTATCCATCTCGGTCAGGTAAGTGAAGGACAAAGAATAACACTGGAAAGTGGTGTGATTTCCACAAAATCCCCTAACACAACACCGATGAATGTTTCTGAAAATAGTCATTGGTGGTTGAGATCAAAGACAAAGAGCCAAATCCAGATTTAGAATCTAATTCAGAAAATAATGGAAGGAGAAAAATCATTGACGCAAACCCCACTGCCAATGTCACAAGCACAACAATCCAACCAGAAACACCAATAGATCTTGAAGAGCGGGAGTGCCTCTTCCATTCACAGATGTGGGTGATGGGGATCCTATTACATTTTATTGTTGATAGAGGAAGCCAAAAGAACTTCATCTTAGTAGAGGTTGTCAAATAGTTGGGATTCCCAACAACACCACACTTGCATCCATACAACATCGGGTGGATTTTCCAAGGATGAGATCTTTGTGTCAGCCAATAGTGTCGCCTGTCCTACGACATCAATCCCTTCAAGGATGAGGTATTGTGTGATTTTTCCCCGTTGGATGTCTATGATGTTCTTTTGGGCCAACCATATATGTGGAAGCACCATGTTGCTTATGAGTCTCTACCCCATAGTGTCATTGTTACTCTGGGGGCTCATCTCTACAGGATACTAGAGGTAGTTCCGACTATTGTTTTGACACAAAAGTGCAGCAAAGTTGTCTCTCATATGACAAAGTTTATCTTCTTTGTGTTTCGGGAAGGAATTGAACATAAGGACACTATGACCACTACGGTCTCAGTTCCATCCCCCTCTATCCCCTAGAAGCAAATAGGAAAAATTGAAGCAAAGCACAAAGATTACTTCTGCACATAGTCATCTCATGTAGTCAGATTCACATCAGGTTTACGACATCCTTCCATAAGACAAGAAGCACAACATCTCCAACAAGGAAAGCAACTCACCAAGGTTCAGATTCAACAAACGCTTTCCCACATCCCATGGGAACTCAACGCAATGGATACCATTGATTCCTAAGGGGCGATGATTGATATATGTGGATATTAGTGGCCAACCACCTATTCCAACTGGATCACATGCAATTTTCATCATTGGAAGTTATTTCCTATATTTTCGAGTCCTAAACTTTCGGGGCCGTTTTGAGGCCCTAAACAATTCTTTTTGTAGCTCTCCACAGTCAAACTGTAGAGGGAGTCATATTTTGATAGAATAATGTGTATTCCTCAGAGATACCTTTCCAACAGGCTATCGTGCACCTAACAAGGAGATCATATGCAAACGTTACGACCCCGGGAAGTTGTTGTACCAACTTACCCCATCGGGGCCCACATGACTTTTGGCGCTTCATCTCCACATTGGGGCCACAAACCTTTTTTCTTTTCATCTTTCTGGGGATATGTTTTCAGATATTTAGGGTTTCTCCATTTATGTTAAAAATTCCTTTCGAGCCTCAATGTAATCATCTTCTTCTTACAAATGAGCATAGCTGCCACATCTCTTCTGAGAGATAAGTTGTCACCATTCTAGCGAGTCTTTCACTCTGTAATTTTACACTTCTGTACATTTCACTCACTAATAGAAATTGTATATTATTGTATATATGTTCCTCTTATTATATATATCTGATATATCTCTATTACATTATTGGATCTCTTGCAATATCTCAATATACTTCTTTATTATATCTCCACTCTCATTTCGTGCTCAAAATAATCCAGATCAATATCACCTAGAATTAGATGGGAAAATAGAGAGGGACAATCACGTTATTGAGGATATGTTGATGATGTATGACATGGATAAACCATAAAAATGGGAATATTATCTACATTTAGTTGAATTTTCTTATAATAACGAGTATCATGCATATTTAAATATGACCTCATTTGAAGCCTTGTATGATAGAAAGTGAAACACAATTGTGAGTTGGGAAAACCCAAATAATAGAGCCATCGCTACGACAGAGTTTCTCAAGGAAATGAAAGAACATATGGTGAAAAAAAATAAAAAAATTGAAGGTTTCACAAGACAGGAAAAAATGTTATGCAGACAAGGGAAGAACACATAGAGAACTAAGAGTGGGAAAGCATGTCTTCTTGAACATGCAAGCTAAGAAGATTTCATTGAAATTTGGAGGCTTCCAAAAACTTGTAGCAAGATATTTTGGAACATTTATAATCCCAAAGAATATTGTTCATGTTGCATACATGATTGGATTTCCTATGTCCATATGCATACATAATGTATTTTATGCATCTTTGCTTAAAAAGCATGTGTTTTATCCTAACCATGTAATTGATTGGATTGTGATCTAGGTCTACCATGAGGGAGACTTCTAGGTCCACCTAGTGTGAATATTGGATAGGAAGTTCATGGTGCTCTAGAATCAATCCATAGGATTGGTAAAGGTCAAGTGGACCTCCTACTATTAGCTAATGTTTTCTTTTATGGGAGGATGTTAGGAATGGGGGATAGGCCTCTACCTAAGAGGATGAATACCTAGTAATGGGTTACACCTATTAAATTTTCTATCCTATGCAGACCCATGAGCCACCCCTTGGATTTCACTAATGTCAAATTAGTTGACATGGTGACCTAAAAAAAATCAACCCATAATTTCCTAAGGAAATACAAAGTCACCTCCCTATTATTGCATGGAGATTTTTCAAATACCATGAAACACTTATCCATCCAACTGTTTACAAATGGTTGGTAGGTGCACCAATCCATACAAATGAATTTATTTGCGACGACATGCTATGTTCCATTTCTCAGGTCAATAAACAATGTCATCAAGTGTTGTTTTGAAACATTTAGGTATCTAACTTTTTTTTTTTCTAGACTCATCCAAAAATTGCCAAACATTCTAGCCCTAAATAATAATAAAAGTGTGTTAAGTTGCATTGGGAATTTGAAATAGAAGTAACAATGGTATTATGGATGTGGCTAGTGAAAGGCACGAGGGCTTTATAGCATTTCCTAAGTACTGTATAAGGGTTCCTAATGACCTTAACCCTACATCAATTTCAATGTTTTTGTTTACTAATTTTAGGTTGGTGTTTGGTGGTGTTGGGTTTGGTTTTTCTTCAAGTGCATGCTCCATGTTAATTAAGTATGCTACATTTTAATACGGGAATTTTTTTAGTCATTTTTTTATATTTTAAAAAAATTATGAAATATAAAAAAAATCAAATTCAATGAAATATTTACTCAGAACCAATTGATGACCACCTTAGTAGAATCATACAATGATTTGGAAAAGAGATCATAACCTTTTCCCAAATTAACATTATAAGAATCTGTGTGGGCACATTCTTAAGAATGTACACACATTAAGACATGTTTTTAAGAACATCTAGTTAACATTGAGTTAACAACCTTCATGGCAATTAGAGGATACATTCTTAGGAATGTAAACACATTAGCACATGTTCTTAAGAACACCTGGTTAACATTGAGTTAACAAAATTCATTAGAATTACAAGAATGACGAGGCTAGAAGCTCATGAACGAGTGCATGTTCATGTGTGAACACATTATCACCATCTTCATGTAAATACATTTATAGAAAATTTATAATATTATATGTGAAATAATATTAAAATAAATTTATTCATCAAGAGTTAGGTTTAATAAACCTAATAAACTATTTAAATGTCTTGTTTCTTCTTATTATAACATATATTATATATAATCCACTCATTAAAATTTAACAAATATTTTTGTATTAATGTTTTATTATTTTAATATTACAAATTATACATATTTGTTATTCCATATAAAACTTTAATAAATACAAACCAAAATGAGACAACAAAATATTTAAATAAAATAATTATTAATTTAATATAGTTATTTTATACTATAACCATATTATGAAGTGACCAAACTCCAACTGGATGACTTGTATTCATGGGTTAAGTAGTAGTGTTGTAGATTATGTGATATATGATATCCATGTTTCCAACCAAATAGTAACTTTTGACCTTTTAAATGACTATGAAACCGACTTTGATATAGTAAATTTTGACCTTTTAAATGACCAAAATGACCATGAAACCAACTATGATCATACAACTTTAACCCTAACTCTAAACTTTTTCATGCACATGAGCATCATTGAAGAGAATTCTAATAATCAAAGGAAACATCTCTTTGACAAAAGTAAAGATGACCTTTTCTTAAAGGATTTAAATAGTGAATTACATATCCTAACTTATAAGGACAACATTGAAGACCTCTGCCAAAATTTTAGAACTACCCTTTCCACTTCTATCAACATGTTCTCTTTCAAGGTTTCCTATAAAAATAATAATATAAACATCAACCCTTGGCATGATAAATAATGTACAATTCCTAGGAAATCCATTAGGGATGCTTCTAATGAGTCCTTAAAAATAGATAAGATCAATACGTACAAATCCCTAATTAAAAGGAAAAAAAGGTACTATATCAATAAAAGGATTGAGAAGCTTTCACAACTATCTAAGCTTGATCCTAAGAAGTTTTGGAGGAAATTTGTAATCTGCAATACTAAATAGAACAATATGATCCCTTAAGGGGCTAGAATTGCTACCTTAAAATTCTTTATGAGTTCCCTGATGCCATGGACACCATTCCTATTGTCCTTACAAGGGATGGAATTTTTTATTTGGATGGCATAGAGTTCGGGGTTAAGCGGCTTGCAAATGGGAAAGGTAATGACATTGAAGACTACCAAGATGAATTTTTTTAAATTGGAGGCCCTATCCTCATCTCTCACATACACAAGATCTTCGATTTAGCAGTCAAGCAGGAATTCCCTAAACCTTGGATGCAAAACCACATTGATCCTATTTTTAAAAATGGGGATAGAAACATTCCCTCTAATTATAGGACCATTATGATTAGCCCGATTTTAGCCAATCACTATGGAGTTATTTTGAAAAAGAATATTATCTCTTGGATATAAATTCACGGTAAAAGAGCTAAAGGCCAGGCCATGTTTAGGATATATCGTTCAATTGTGGACCGTATTGTTACCTTTAGGATCAATGTAGAGGAGTTATGCAATAATAAGACCAAACTCTTTTGTTTCTTGGTTGACTTTAAGAAAGCTTTTGACATGATTCCCAAGAAAAACCTTTGGAATAGGTTGGAAGAGATCAAAGTTCCTTTCGAGTTGAGGGAAACTGAAATAAGTCTCTATGAGAACGTTATTGCCAAGCTTAATAACCTTGTGGGTTGTTCTAAAGAGATTAATTGTAGTATTGGAATCAAACAAGGTTGTCCCTTTTCCCCTACCCTCTTTTTCATATACATTGACAAGTTAGAATATTTCTTGGAAGAAGGAGGTTGTGTCGGCCCTACTCTCATTGCTATAGTCATCAATATTCTCCTTTATGATAATGTTATCATTCTTATGACAAGGAGTCCCCACGATATTGAAAACAAACTAAGAATCCTCGAGGAGTTTTTCTCCAATATGGGTATTACTGTTAGTACTAACAAGACTAAGGTCATGATCATTAAATCCAATAAGATCACTTATGATACCTTCGTATATGACAAAAACAACTTGGAGGAAGTGACTTCATACAAATATTAGCATTGATATTAACCACAAGCTCAACTAGAATTATAGCCTTGAGAAAGGGATTATTGGGGGATGGAAAGCTTATCATGTGCTTGAAAACAATTGTAAACCAACCGATCTTTGGATATGGGATAAGAAGAAACTCCTCTTTGAGAAT
>SNQJ01S0021866.1:151892-163828 GCA_010110895.2 Picea sitchensis | reverse complement strand
TTAGTCCAAGCTTCTTCCAGTGTTATATTTTTAAGAGCCTTTGTGGGAGTGCGATTTACTATGTAATTTGCACAGTTGATGGCTTCCACCCAATACTTTAGACTTAATCCCTTAGATTGGATCATACAATTAGCCATTTCTTTAAATGTGCGGTTCTTTCTCTCAGAAACACCATTTTGTTGTGGTATATATGGAATAGTGTGTTGCATTTGGATTCCCTGTGTAGTGCAGTAGCTTGTAAAATTATTGTTCACATATTCGCCTCCATTATTTGTTCTTAACTTTTGAATTTGATGTCCAAATTACTTTTCTACAAGGGCCTTGTAGGCCAAAAACTTGTCAAAAACTTCACTCTAGAGTTTTAATAAGTAAACCCAAGTATGTCTGGAAAATTCATCAATGAAAGTTAATAAATACTTGCACCCAGAAAAAGAAGGAGAAGAAAGTGGACCACACAAATCACTGTGAACAAGATGCAAAGGACCTATGGCATGCCAAGAGGCACATTTGTCAAAACTGTCCCGATGATGTTTGTCGAGAACACAACCGGCACAAACACCATCTCTGCATGAAAAAAGAGGAAGACCAGTCACCATCTGTTGATTACATATTTTCTGAAATTAGCGATAGTTTAGATGACCAAACCACTCATGCCAAAGTTTGCTCAAGTCATCGCTATGAGCAACAAAAACTGATGAAAAATTTGATGAACCAAAGTTGTAAAACTTGTACATCCTGGTAATATCATCAAGAATTCCAGTTGCAATAACATGCTTAGGATCTTTTATATCCTTGATTACAACTTGGTGAGGTGAAAACTCGACAATTTTACCTTCACCTGAATGAGTGATTTGATATACTGATAGAAGGTTACAAGAAAGACTTGGAACACATAATACATTATTGAAATGACCATTATCTACTTGAACTGTTTCTGATCCTATAACACTAAGAGATCTATCATCACCATCAAATTTTTTCTTGGTGTTACGTTCATTTAGAGCAGAAAATATGGCTTTATCCTTAGCCATATGATAAGATGCTCCTGAATCAATAAGCCACTCATTATAATAAGAAGTAGTAGAAGTAGAATTTGCATTGAAAGAGAAACCAAAAGCAGAAAGTGCATGTCCATGAGAAGAAGAAGTAGAATCAATACTGATGGTGTGCTTCTTCATCGTTGCTTCTAAAGCTGCCATCTTCTTGAAACATTTGGACTCATCATGACCATGTTTATCACAAAAGTTGCAATGTTTGTTAGTATTCTTACTTTTATATTTTTCTCCTTTGTCACTTGTAGGAGTTGAAGTTGTCTGAGCAGGTTTGGGACCCTTATGTTGTTTTTTGTTGTAGTGAGGATGTTGCTTCTTGGGATACTTGGGTTTATCTTTCTGTTGGGCAACTAAGGCTTTGTTGGAGGGACCTGCAATGTTGATCACTCCAAATTGTATAAGCTTATCTTCCTCTCAAATCAAAGAAGCACAAAAGGACTCAAGAGTGGGTTTTTCATAAGCTTCTTCCCCTAGAGCCTCTCTCATGGCATAAAAGGTAGATACAAACACAGAATATGCACTACCTATCTTAGAATGAATAAGATAGATGCAATGCTCTTCGTCCATCTTTATCTTACATTCTTCACATAAATTTCTGAGTGTTTTAAACCTAGATAGATAGTCTCCAAGGCAAGAAAAATCACTTGGACTCAAGGTCAGTATTTGATTTTCTGATTGGTGTGCTTAAATAATATTGAGTTTACCAAACACAGATTCAATCTTTTCCCAAGCTTCTTCGAGGTCATCAAAGTCATGAATGTGGTACCTTAAATTAGGAGAGATGGAAATTCTGATTAGTCCACGTACTTAGGCATTCCTATTATCCCACTTGGCTTTCTTATTAGCATCAGTGGGTGCTTTTTCCTTTCCCAAGGTAATCTGGTGCAAGCCTTTACTTCTTAATAAATCTTCCATATGAGATTTCCATTGGAAGTAGTTGTTGTTGGTAAGAAAGAAAGTACTTGTAGAAGCCATATTAAATATGTAGATACTGTGGATTTAAAAACTAAAATTGATGATATGGATGGAAATATCTCGAAAAGTTATGCGGTTTTAAAAAAAACGGCACTGAAAATGAACTTCCGATGTGAGAGTTATGCCCTTTTTAAAAAAGGCATAAACGGTAACCAAATGACCACGTGATAGTGTAAGCTGCTTTATGAAGTGACCCACTTTTATAAAGAGAAGTGGGGATCACTTTTACAATGAAGTTACCTTATAAAAAAAATGTCTGCATGCAAAATAACTCTAAAATAAAATATTAAATCTACTTATAGTGATTCACTTTTATACTTGAAGTGAAATACACTTTACAACTTTTGCATAACGTTTTCAAAAAAGGTAACACAAGAGAGACTTGAACTCAAGACCTCTTACTTAATAAGGCAACTTTTAACCAAATGATCTAGAAAAACATATTGTGATGTCCAGAAGGAGGATTGTTGTTGTTTTTGTTGAAGATGGACTTGGAGAGCGTGCTAAAAAAAACTATTTTCACACAAGAAAAAAAATTTGCTTCTCGATGACAACAAGGGTTAGATCTCGGTTAGCTTACCCGGAAGATGCACTTTTTCCTATTTGTTTCTAATTTTCCGAGATCACACAGGGCATGCGACAAAGAGAATACGTAGATCTAAAAGATTAGCAACCCGGAAATAAAAAAATACAAAACCAAAATAAAACCCAAAAAACTTCTCTGCAAAAAATTTTAAAAATGTGTATTCAAACTTTATACCTCCAAATCTGACTGTAATGGTCGTATCTTGGGAAAAAGGAAACCTTTTCGAGTGAAACGAAAAGTGTTCCTAAATGAAACGAGTGCTTCGGATGCAATGTAACAAACCTCTCAGCCCAAAAATGTATGGAAGAGACAGAAAATGGAGATGAGGAAACTCGGCTTCACAATCTCAATCTACAATAGGAGCGGATCTTCAAACAGGCTCTGATACCATGTTCGACAACACAGGTATTCCAATAGAGGAATAAAACCTTCAGTAACCAGTCACATAACCATATCAAAGATCAACACATCAATGTTTTCACGTGGTAAAACCCCTACGGGGAAACATCCACGGCCCCAGCCAATGTGACCACTTGGAGCAGTTTATTAATGCAAAGAAAAAGATTACATAGAGATTTTACAAGAGAGTTTCTCACAATCGATCATCAACAAATGACCCTCCATGCTCTTTAAATAGAGATCATGGACCAATTGGGTGTTAATCCACGGATCAATGGACATTAAGATCGAGGAGAGTATGAACCGTTGGATCACTCTATGTCGGGAGAATATCGTGACCGTCAGATTTTCTAACTACAAATGCATAATAATGCATACTAAAGAAACACACTAGAAAACACACCTTTACCTAATGACACAATAGACCAAGTAGATCTTACTAACTCCTAAGTGTCCAAATATCCTAACAGTTGGGGTTGGACTGGGATTTTCATAACCAAGCTATTATCAATATGAAGACTAGAAATATTATCTTTAAATCGGGAGAATACAAAGTTATTGCACCATTAGATCCTTCAGAAGGAGGAAGGTATGTGGAACCTTCGACAAATTTTTTTATTACAGAATAAATAAACTAGTTGTATAGAAATACCACGCGAGAAGAAGATTATGTTAACCCCACTGCATACGACATGTTGAGTTAGAGGAGTATCATTTCCTGTGCTTCAAACTCTAAAACAGGACTAGAGAATTGGCAACAACGATTGCATGAGTTATCCACCAGAATATGCACAAGGATGGAATGCACAATAAGACGGGTGGGTACAGAGGTAAGAGAACCTCCTATTTTTTATGGTCAGAATGACTTAGAATTTTTTTTAATGAAATTTGAGTTAGAAATAGTGGAATATCAAAGATTACCAGTTTTGGATATTTCTTTGAAAGATACACATGCACGATGGTGGGGTACTTATAAAGAGAATATCAATAACTGGTATCAATGCAAGAGGTTATTGCACATCAGATTTGGTGTAGAGCAGGAGAATATATATGAGGAGAAGTATGATGGAAATGGACAACCCAAAGAACATGTAGAAATATGTATAATTCAATGGATATTAGTACCACTAGAGGAGTGGACACATCACTTTATTCATATGTTGGAAGGAATCCCAAGGAATTGGTATACATAATTGGAACAACGCAGAGAAACTGCAAATTGGGAGGAAATACAACAAAATTTTGTAGTCACATTTTCCTTTGAACATGTGAATCTAGAAATAGATACAACATTGAAGGTAGTAAGAGATAAGATCTTTGAAGAACCAGAAGTAGATATTGTGATAGCTTATCAGAACCAAAAGAGACAGATAGTAAAAAAATTGTTACATTGTTATCATGTCGCAGAAGAAGAAGACCCAACAGAAGAAAACCTGCGCAACATCAAGATTACAGAAGTTGAAGGAGAGAGAGAGGTAGTGATGCAGGAGCATCACCATCAAAATTCAATGAGGCCAAGTGGAGGACAACTCATCATTCATCATGTGCATTCAAATTGGTTTTGGATTCCAAGGAGAGTGCGTCACTTTAATGTTTTGAAAATATTGTAATTAAAGGCCCATAAGATTTTGAGGCATGAGCCATTGTAAATAATCTAGGAGATTGTAATTTCTTTAATTCCCAAAGGATTGTACATATTTGGAGCATCAACTCATATCTATATTGTAAATTCTCATTTATTTGTAATAATATTAGTGGTATAATGCTTTAATTATGATGTGAAAGCATTAGAGTAGTCGAAAGGAAGGCTCGAGAAGCCCCTCCATGTATAAATGTATGTAATATATGCCCAAAATAGGTTTGCTGAAGATTATTGTAATTGTTGTTGAAGCTTATTGTGAGTGTTGCCAAAGAGAGAAGTTGAGAGTTGCAAGAACACTTTGTAAATGTTTTGTTGGAGGAATATAATAGAGGAGATTTGTTTCAAATGTATGAGTTATCTTATCTCTGAGTTAATTGTGTAATGTCATGTTATCTATTTTCTGTGTTTATATGTTTGTGTGTGTATTTCATGGTTGAATGAATGAACCTGAAATGTTATATAAGTTTCAATTGTTTCTCTTCTAAAATCCTGGTGCAAGGAGTGCATAGTGGCCACACAAGGAGTGAGAAGGTAGATTTGTTTTCATACTAAATAGCTCAGAAGAAATAGAGTGAATTTCATAGAGTGAGTGAAAGGAGTGCACATATACTAGACTAAGTATAAAATCTCAAAGATAAGACTCATGCAAGGTGTGCACAGGGCCAACACTTAGTGAAGTGTTGAAAAAGTCTCAAGTTGAGCACGTGCAAGGAGTGCGCAGAAGATTTTCTAAGCCTCAAGCTCAAGAGAAGTAGCACAAGGTGTGAACCCAAGACTAAGTCCTTTGAAGTTGAAAAAGATCAGGAAGGATAGGATTTAACTCTTGGATGAAAGAATTCCTTTTGTTTGGAGGAAGAGAGGACGAGATTTGTTCGAAAGGAGCAGAGGTTTTCACAACCGTCATATTTGGGAAAATTTCACAAGTGATAACCCTTGAAGTCCTTTTTTACTTCGCAAATCTAGAAGTTTTAGGGTGTGTAATGTGGAGGAGATGAAATTCCTGAAGTCCTAATATCTGAAGTAAATCTAGGCCAACATTCATGAGTACATGTGTCCACAGATCGAGCGTGTTTGGAACTTAGACACTCCGTAGAATTGGAGGTGAAGTTGAAAGAGCATGCAAAACTCCTAAAACTCTGAAACCCGGAGCAGATCATGACCATTGGTGGAAGTTCCACATGTCAAAATATTTCCAGTTATTAGGAAGTCCAACATTCTAGGAGAATGGAAGAATAAATTGTTAAGGTTGGAGAACTATCGAAGGCCAGAGTATATCTCAATCGTCCATTGAGAGGGACACATGCACCGTAGACCCAGTCCTTTACCAGTTCGGCACTTCAGAGGTTTTAAAGAGTTGTGTCATGAAAAAATATGAAGTCCAGAGCACAAAGTAAACAGTAAATGTTGATCTGGGGTGGATGAAAACTGTCTGATCTACTAATTCGGATTTCGTGCATTCATAGGAATTGCATGTTGAAGCAGTTAAAACTCCCAAATCTCGAAGTACTGAAATATATGTGAGCCATGGATCTAGGTGCATATTGTGAACCATTGATCCCCGTCATTGTTCATTTGTTCGTAAATTCAACGTTCAGGATGATCGTAGGGTGTTTTTTTTGGAACTCTCGAATTCCATAGCTCCAAAGTGTTGGAGTTCCCACCATTTAAAGGTTTAGCCTATGGTTTTGGCTAGAGGTCACATGGAATTCTCCATTGAAATGAAAAGACCCTCGCGAACTCGAATTTGCGCGTAGATAAAAGAGTAAAGGCCTGTGGTAGAGAGTTTCAAGGGCTCAACAAGATCTTGAGAGCTAATTCATCTCCATAGTGTGAATGATCCTTAGACCCGGAGGTTGCACAATCCCTAGGAGGTGGTGGGAGTTTGCATCAAGTGGTATCAGATTGAGATTCATTTTGCAGACATCGGGCAGAGAGAAGAAGTGGAAAATGAGAAAATGGTTACTGAAGGCCATAGACAAGGTCCGAGAGGATACTGAAAGCAGATGAGAAAAGCGGAGATGAATAAATATATCAATGAGACCAGAGAGGAGCTCAACATATTAACATTTCAATGGAAGAGAATGCAGCAAGGAATCTAGAGGTATGAGTGGTCTGTGAAGGGGAAGGTAAAGTTGCCTAATCAGCAGTTGATTGATAGGAAGAAAGCGTAGGTGTTGAAGAGGTGGCTGAGGAAAGTGGAAAACCTCAGTGACAAAGAGGAGGATATGGTTTAAATCTGTGAACCAGAAATTGGAGAGAGCCTCGATGAGGAGGAAGAGAGATCAACTGAAGATCTCGCATATTTCCAGGAGGGAAATGAGAATAGATCAGTCAAAGATCTTGTATGCTTCCAGGAGGGTAGAAATGAAAATTTAGAATGTCAGGTGGGAAAAGAGGATGTGTGACTATCTGAGAGTATCGAGAACTTAGAGGAGATTTCAGTTCAGTAAGGAGTACTGACAGGAGAGGAGGAAGAGGCAGGAAAGAAGCCTCATCAACATGAATATTCATTTGGGGTTAAATACCATGTGAATGAATATGATGAGAAGTTAAATACTTCAACTCTCAAGGAGAAACATTAGAGGTGCATTCTGATCATTGGGGGAATCAATATATTCTTGCAAGCATCCCAGTAGAGGCCATTGCATGTGTTTCACATGAGGAAGTGATGCAGGAGGCATCTAGGGAAGAGGCCATGGGACCAAATGTTTTTAAAACTAACAGTGCATGTGTTACAGGTATAGGAGAAGGAAGATAGCTAGTAGAGATTGCCATGGAGGAGGAAGAAGGAGAAACATATTCCCAAATTTTGGAGGTAAGAGAGGACCTTAACCATTTTTTGATGGTAGGGGAGATCAAAGTGTCTCTTGGAGATGGCTTATAAGAAAATTCCAATGAATATGTTTCTTGTAAGGAAGCTGACAGAAAACCCACATATGTTTTCATTTCAAAAGATAGAAGGAATAGGAAAGAAGAGCATTCAGTGGAATTTCTCATAAATTGCATCAAGGGGGATGAATGGAGGACAACTGCATAATTGGAACCTGTAACAAGAGAGAGAGCAGACAACATGGATTTTTTTGATCTATGTGAAGAATTGGAAGCCCTAGGAGAAAGAGATATCCCATAGTAGGCTTATCCAATAGGTCAAGTTGGAGATTGATGAAGAGGAGGAGATGCAGCAGAGCAGACTGCAAGAGAGAAGCCAACCCATGTACAATATGGACAGGGAGATAGAGGAGATAAGAAGGTTGATGTTGAAGTCAGAAAAAGAGATAGTTAGCAACAGGTGGAGGCTGACAAGGGGAGACTGCATTGGAAAGATACATGAATCCATGCAGCATAAAATCTAGAAACCAAGAGGAGACCTTGTAACAATAGTAGGACAACAACAACAACAACAATAGAAAAACATAGGAGTAGGTGGACAGCTCCAGAATGAAGGTTGGGACCCAGGAGGATCCAACATAGCAACAATAGAGGAGCCATGAGCAGAAGCTTGTGATTTTGTCAGCATTGGAGTATGATGCAGGAGCATCGCCATCAATATTCAATGAGGCCAAATGGAGGATAGCTCATCATCTAGCATGTGCATTCAAATTGGTTTTGGAATCCAAGGAGACCGTGTCACTTTAATGTTTTGAAAATATTGTAATTAAAGGCCCATAAGATTTTGAGGCCTGAGCCATTGTAAACAATCCAGGAGATTGTAATTTATTTAATGCCCAAAGGATTGTACAGATTTGGAGCATCGACTCATATCTATATTGTAAATTCTCATTCATTTGTAATAATCTTAGTGGTAGAATTATTTAATTATGATATGAAAGCACTAGAGTAGTCGAAAGGAAGGATCAAGAAGCCCTTCCATGTAGAAATGTATGTAATCTATGCCCAAAAGAGGATGTTGAAGATTATTGTAATTGTTGTTGAAGTTTATTATGAGTGTTGCCAAAGAGAGAAGCTGAGAGATGCAAGAACACTTTGTAAATGTTTTGTTGGAGGAATATAATAGAGGATATTTGTTTCAAATGTCTGAGTTTGTTTATCTCTGAGTTAATTGAGTAATGTCATGTTATCTATTTTCTGTGTTTATATGATCGTGTGTGTATTTCACGGTTGAATGAATGAACCTGTAATGTTCTATAAGTTTCAATTGTTTATCTTCTGAAATCATGGTGCAAGGAGTGCATAGTGTCCATGCAAGGAGTGCAAAGGTAGAGTTGTTTTCAGACTCAATATCTTAGGAGAGATAGAGTGCGTTTCATAGAGTGAGTGAAAGGAGTTCAAATATACTCGACTAAGTATAAAAGATGAAAGGTAAGACCCATGCAAGGTGTGCACAGTTCCAACACTTAGTGAAGTGTTAAAAAAGTTTCAAGGTGAGCAAGTGCAAGGAGTGCATGGGATATTTTCTAAGTCTCAAGCTCGAGAGACGTAGCACAAGGTGTGTGCCCAAGCCTAAGTCCTTTGAAGTTGACAAAGCTCAGGAATGAAAGCAATATTTAACTCTTGAAATAAATAATTCCTTTTGTTTGGAGTATGAATGGACGAGATTCGTTCGAAAGGAGTAGAGGTTTTCACAACCGTCAGATTTGGGAAAGGTGCACAGGTGATAACCCTTGAAGTCCTTAATAATTTGTTAATCCGAAAGTTTTAGGGTGTGTACTATGGAGGAGACGAATTTTATGAAGTCCCAAGATCTGAAGTAAATATGGGATGTCAATAATGAGTACACGTGTCCACAGGTCAAGTGTGTTTGGAACTTATCCACTCTGGAGAATTGGACATGAATTTGTAAGAGTGAGGAGAACTCCAGAAGCTCTGAAGCCTAGAGCAAATCCTGACTGTTGGCAGAAATTCCATGTGTTGGAAGATTTCTAGTTATTCAAAAGTCCAGAAGTTCGGGAGAACGAAAGAGTAAAGTGTTAAGGTTCGAGAACTCCTAAAGTCCCAAAGGCCAGAGTAGATCTCATCCATCCATTGAGAGGGATGCATGGACCATAGATCCAGTCCTTCATTAGTTCGACACTTCAGAGGTTTTGAAGACTTGTGTTGTGAAAATCTCTGAAGTTTGGAGCGCAGAGTAAACAATGATTGTTGATCTGGGGCGGACGAAAATCATCTGATCTTCTAATTCAGAGTTCACACATTCATAGGAATTAAATGTTGGAGTGGGTAAGACTCCCAAATTCTGGAGTCCCGAAATATCTGTGAGTCATGGACCTCAACGCATATTATGAACCATTGATCCTCATCGTTGTTTGTGTGTTCATAAATTTAGCATTCGTGAGGATCGTGGGGTGTTGTTGTTGTAACTCTCAAAGCACGAAGCTCTGAAGTGTCAGAGTTCCCATCATTTAAAGGTTTATCCTATTGTTTTGGCCCAAGTTCATGTGGACTTCTCCATTGAAGTGACAAGACCCTTGCGAACTTGAATTTGTGCATAGGGAGAAGAGTAAAGGCATGTGGTAGAGAGTTTCAAGGGCTCAGCAAGAGCCCGAGAGATAATTCATATTCTTAGTGTGAATGATCCTTAGACTGGGAGGTCGCATGAGCCCAAGGAGGTGGTGGGGGTTTGCATCACGTAGAAGGTCCAAAGTTAGATTCAAAAGATTATGATGCACCACTGAAGATCAAGAAGGTAAACATTGGAACTGTAGAAAACCCAAAGATTGCAAGCATTGGAGATTATTGGGATAATCAGACAGTATAAATAATAACAAAGTTATTGCATGAGTATAGTGACCTATTTCCGGTGATGTTCTCATAGATGAAAGGAGTTGCAGGAGAAATTGGGGAGATGAATATCCCCTTAAAGAAAGATGCCAGACCAATAAAACAGAGACCTTACAGGTTGATCCTAGTGTATAAGAAGAAATTAAATGCGAAAATTGATAAGATGTTAGAGGTTGGTGTCATAGAACCTGTGGAAGAATCAGAATGGATCAGCCCTATGGTATTACAAGAGAAGAAGCAAGGGGGAATAAGGATCTATGTAGATTTGATAAATTTGAATGATACCTGCCTACATGATCCTTTTTCTACCCCATTTAAAGATGAAGTTTTGGAGAATGTAGGAGGCCAAGAAGCTTATTCATTCACTAATGGATTCTCAGGATATCATCAGATCAAAATTTCACCAGAAGATATACATAAGACTACATTTGCAACAGAATGGGGATCATATCAGTATACAGTGATGCCATTTGGGTTGAATAATGCATGTGAAATTTTTTCAAGGGTAGTAGTAGCTTCCTTTAAGAATTTCATACATAAGTTTTTAGAAGTTTATTTGGATGATTGGACAGTATTGATTTTATTGAAGGATCATGTGGAAGTGTTAAGATTGATGTTAGACAAGTGTAGACAATGTCATATTTCATTGAATATTAATAAATGAATTTTCAACGCACCTTTTGGTATTTTGTTAGGGAATGTGGTGTGTAAACAAGGCATGTTGGTTGATCTTGCTAAAATTGTTTTCATAGTTAACTTACCACCACCTAAGTCAGTACGTCAT
This sequence comes from Picea sitchensis, assembly GCA_010110895.2. Classification (NCBI taxonomy): domain Eukaryota; kingdom Viridiplantae; phylum Streptophyta; class Pinopsida; order Pinales; family Pinaceae; genus Picea; species Picea sitchensis. The sequence continues at coordinate 152,651 of SNQJ01S0021866.1, read as the reverse complement.
TTAAAAAGTACACTTGGTCATACAGGGTATTATAGGAAGTCTATAAGGGGATATGCACAGATTACTGCATCGATGGAGAAATTCTTCAAGAAAGAAATTAAGTATCAAAACAAAGTTACCAACTGAATGACAAATGTGACCTCAAAACAAGAACTCTAGCCCTTAAAACCCATATTTTTGCATAAAAAACATGAAAATGAATCCCCAAAACAAAAAGTGGTGCTATCGGTAGCACTATTTTTTGTAACCATGTCAAAATTACAACCTTTTTCAAGCATGGGATTAAAGGATCAAATGGTTGCTCAAAAAATCTTTAAAATGAACCCCCAAATCAAAAAGTGGTTCTACCGGTAGCACCAATTTTTCTAACCTAGTCAAAATTACAACTTTTTTCAAGCATGGCCTTAAAACATAAAATAGTTTCTTAGAAAAAACTTAAAATCAACACCTAAATAAAAACGTGACGCTACCTAAAACAAAATGTTTTTTTCTAAACGTTAAAATTGCAGCTAATTACAACCTAATTGAAACTGTGGTCTTGACAACAAATCCCTACACAAATAAAAAACCCAAAATTGGATTCTAAATGGTCACTTGAAAATTTATGTATTAATTTCTTCTTTTTTTCTTAAATTTACATTAAAAAATAAATAAAGAGAAAGGAGAAAATCTTAACAAATATATATATATATTTTTTTAATGAAGACAAAAACACAATTAAAAAATATATTAAAAACACAAATTAAAATAAAAAAGCAC
>SNQJ01S0021866.1:115514-138525 GCA_010110895.2 Picea sitchensis | reverse complement strand
CAGATCAGCGCGCCCGGATCAACGAAAATAAAGGCAATTCCAGACCACCCCCACCTTTCTACCTTTAAGTGGAGGGGGGGGGTCCGGAATCGAGCGCGCAGCTTTCCGACGGTTGAGATATTAGCGCTCGGATCAACGGCGCTCGCGCGATCCCATCATCCTCAGCTTCTCAGTTTTAAATCAACGTGGGGCCCTCTTCCTTGTCATGTCACCTTTCCATTCATCCATCCCCCCTCTTTTGTTTATGTGGTCCATCCCTCATGTCATCATCCACTTACCACTCACCGCGCGACCCGTTCCCTTCCACATCAGCCTCCCACTAAGGGTGTGTCCATTATGTGTCATATCCCATCCCCTCCGCTTATATCCTTTTGCCGTGTGTCATCCCCTACCGCCTCTCTCACACCTCATCGCTTCTTATTTCACCCCTGCGGTTGTGGCCCCATCGCTCTGTTGTCGATCCCCACCTTTCGCGTCGGCCTCCATACCCATCCTTCAAGCTATTCAGTTAGTCCAGGTGGCAGTGAGGGAGGACCTCCACATCCCAAAGGCGTCAAGTTGGCCAGGCCGTTCTCAATCCCGACGAAGTAGTTATTGAAGAGGTTGGTGGTGGTTAGACATCGCCTCCGCCATAATGGGAAAGTCTGGCAATGAATTAAAGGTACGTCGATTCACCGATGGAATTGTCAGAAGATTGATTGTGTCTGCCATAAGTTGCACGACCATTCAGAGATTGCAGTTGCAGATTGTCAGAAGCCATGCAGACGCAAATCTTTTAATGTTACGTCTCGATTTTGTTGTTGTTTCTAGTTTGAGTATATGTAGGCGTTTTCACCATTTTTGTATCTATCGATGGTTGAGCAGAGCTCCCGGTTGTGAAGTTTTAATGAAGCATTGTTGTTCTGGATAAGTATGAACTTTGGAGACTTATTGCCTTATGAATGCCAGTTTCTTTCATGTCTTTGTTTACGCTGTGTTAGAGCAGCCTGGAATTGGAGGATCCAGTCGAGCTGTAGCTATTATAGGATGATGTTGTAATGGATCACTGTAATAGTTACGGAGCCTCTAGTCAGTTCCTGTGATTTCTTTGACGTTGAATGACTTGGAATTGGAGGATCCAGTCAAGTCCTTTATTTAGTTTCTCGAAGCCCTGAAACCAGGAGGATCCTTCTTTTGGAGTTTTTCCCCTACAAACTGCTGCAAGCCTGGTGCCCAGGGCTGTTTGTTCATCTTCTCCTAAGCCTTCCACTTGCTCATCTTTTAATCAACCCACTGGCTGAAGTTAGGATTCTAGACCTCCTTTATTCTTTACATACCAGACTCAGTCCCTAAGTTAGAGTGATACCTCCTAGAGCCATTATCTCCATCTGATCACCCTTTATAAACAAATCATGACATAAGACTGATGGGCATTGGGCTCTGCTCCTGCAAGTAATGCAGGAGTGACTTATGACGCTAACACATGCAAATAGACATGTTATAACCTATGGTTGGTTATAAGGCATGGTCTATTGATGGACCTTTTAGATGAGGATAAATTGATGTCAACAGGAAAAATTACCAGCATGAATGAAATGTTGATAATGTTGCTGCCCATTTCCTTTGGAAGATAGGGATATAATGGCTAATGGAAAACTAATATAAAGTTTGGTAAAGGAAGTGCTAGAGAATTTCTAGATGACTAATGCGTCATATTGACATCCCAAGGTGGATGGTGGCCATGTGAATGTGGCTTTGTATGATCAGAGAGTAGTAAAAGGGGATTCAGTAAATAATTCTTGTAATATCCCCGACCACCCAGGAAGGGCTATGATACTCCAGAGAACACTTCCATTCTCTCTGTGGAACATATTGTTATATACCCAACATCCAACTAAGCTATGCCACATAAATTTTTCAAACTGCATGCAATTAAAATATATACATACAGAACTCTTGAGGAAATAAATATATAAAACGTAAACAGACAAATACATTTGTAAATGCACAGATTCACAATGAAATAAAAGTAAATGTATATATGCAGCATATGTAGGAAATACCTATAAATATAAACACAGTTATAAACCATACACAGGATACATCCATAAAATAAACACATAAATAATTATGCAACATGTAATTTATCACACAGTTGACACTTATCTTGGTAATAATATCACCAACTACGTGCAGAACTTCCACAAACCTCCCAAACTTAGACCACACTTCTCATCACTCTCAACAATGGTTCACCTCCGAGTTGGGACTAAACTCCACCTGGGTAAAGGGATTCCTAACCAGGCTAATGGTTCATAGACAACGAGAAAGACTCCGTCACAGGTGCCAACTCAAACTAACAACCTACATTCTCTCATTCCCCACATGTCTATTCCACCCCAGGAAGTGTGCCCCTTCTATGATCAACAGTCCTTCAACTACCCCACTTCCTTTTCGGGCTTCAACAACAGGCTAGACATGAAGTCTCAGAGCCTTGTAGCTGCAGTTTAACACCTTCAGGAAATCAATTCCCAACCATTCTCTCACCCAGAGAGAAATTTCTCACGGGCCTGACAACCCACCTCTTTCATATCCCATAGGCCCGACAACGAGCTTCTTCAGTCCAAATCCCAAGCTGACCAACTACACAAACATGTATGGCTATGGATACAGGTTTAGGTACAGTGACATGAAGGTATGAAAGATAGCTTAGTGAGTGTGTGAATGCTCATGGATGATTGACTGGATGACTCAATGATGGAAGGAATGATGGGAAGAATCATGGGAAATGAACTAAGTCCAAACAATATGTATGCATGTCCCCAACTTGACACTTGTCATGTTGGGAGCTACTTTGGCCCACTTGTCCCCAACTTTAGAACTTAGGATAAAATAATTATCCATATTTTATACTTTAAGAAATATTAATATAATATTCCTTTTTGGATTAAGATCACTGACTTAGCCCCTTTTCCTTAAATTTTATCCCCCACCCTTTCCCTAACTAGTGGACTTTATTCCCCCATACTCTTTTATCGTGGTCGGTCTACACACAACGATGTATTTTATATTAATGTTGAGACATATACAAAAGTAGGCACACTGAAATTTAACATCTAGGCTCTTCGGCCTAATAATCACAAAACTAGCTAACCAGCCTATAAAACACAACATATACACAAAGGCTTCCTGGCCTCAAAATCGCACGCACTTAAGTTGTTGCACACAGTATCTTGGAATGTGCACCCTTCCTCATTTTACTGTGCAGTACATGTGGGCACTATGCCATGAAAGGTGCATACAAAAATGATATCAAAAAACTCACCAGCTTAAGTACATTTTCATTTACATTACAATTGGGTTCGGCCTAGGGATATTACAATCCCCTCCCCTTATTTATGCATTGTCCTTAGTGCACTATGTACTCATACACAACCAAAAATCAAAAATCCTCAAAAAGATGAAGGTATTCTGCCCGCATTGCATCCTCATGCTCCCAAGTAGCATCCTTACGACCATACCATGTCCAATGGACCTTTACAAGCCTTATGGCTCGATTCCAGAGATGTTTGATTTTTCAGTCTAGAATGCATACCAGATGCACCTGGAAAGAACATTCTTTCTCCACCTGAATCACATTCCAATCAATAACATGATTAACATCAGGTATATATTTCTTGAGCAATGACACATGAAATACATTATGAACAAACATAGATGCAAGAAATGCAATCATATAATCTATTGGACCAATCCTCTCTAGGATTTCAAATGGCCCACAATAGTGAGCTGCCAACTTTTAACAATTTCCCAACTTTAGGGAACTTCTGTTGGATTTCACTTTCAAAAATACATGGTCTCCCACTTTAAATTCCCTGTGATTTCTGCCCTTATCAACATAGATTTTCTGCCTGTCTTGGGAAACCTTTAAATTTTGTTTTATTTTTATCATTTTCTCCTCCATTTCCCTGAGAAAAGCTGGTCCAACCATTGCTCTATCTGCTGGGTTATCCCAGCTTACTGGTGTGTTTCACTTTCTGCCATGAAGTGCCTCAAATGGGCTTATATTTAGAGATGTTTGGTACCCATTGTTGTAAGAAAACTCTACCAAGTGTAGGTAGTCTTCCCATTTTGATGGTTTATCCATCACATACATTCTCAACATATATTCAATCACTTGATTCACCCTCTTTGTTTGTCCATTTGATTCCGAATGATAAGTTGTACTAGAATTCAAATTTGTTCCAAATCCATTAAATAATCCTTTCCAAAATTTTGAGGTAAATTTTGGATCTCTGTCAGAAACAATTGTCTTGGGTATGCCATGTAATCTAGCAATTTCTCTCATATAAACATAAACAATGTTGGCTTCCTTGTGAGTGATCTTTACAGGAATAAAATGGGCATCTTTAGTAATCTTATACACCACTACCATGATAGAATCATGTTTCTTGTTTATTCTGGGAAGTTTGGTGATGAAATCCATTGTTACAACTTCCCATTTCCACTCAAGAATGGGTAATGGCTGTACAAAACCAGATGGGTGCCTATGTTCATCCTTTACCTTTTGACATTCCAAACATTTGGCAATAAAATCAACAACCTCTTTCTTCATGTATGGCCAATAATATTGGCTTTTGACAACTACAATAATTTTTTGATATCATGGGTGCCCAACATAAGGTACATTATGCATTTCTCTCAATATCAGATTTTTCAATTCCTCAGAGTTTGGTACATAAATTCTTCCCCTGTATATGAGAATTCCATCATTATCTAGCTTGTATTCTTCAATTTTCTGCTGCAAATTACCTTGCTGTAATTTTGCCACTAATTCCTTGTATTGCAATTCTAATTTGGAAGCCTCAATAATTCTGTGTTTCAAATCTGATTGGTACATGATAATGGTTGTAGCATGCATTTCATGCACTCTTCTATCGAGTGCATCAACCAATTTGTTCTCTTTCCCCTTGATATGCTTTATATAAAACTCATATTCACTTAGAAATTCTAATCATCTACTTTGCCTAGCATTTAGAGTTGGTTGATCAAATAAATATTTCAGACCATTATGGTTCATCCTTAGTTCAAACCTTTTCCCCATGAGGTAGTGTCTCCATTTCCTCAAGGCATGCACTATGGCTGCCAACTCCAAATCATGAATGGCATAGTGTCTTTCATACTACTTCAACTTCCTTGATTCAAAACATATAACAACCCATTTTGAATGAGGACTCCACCAAGTCCTTCTTTACATGCATCTGTGCATACAATGAAGTCTTCATTTGGGTCTACAATCCTTAGTATTGGAACACTTGTTAATAATTGTTTCAAGTGTTGGAAACTCTTTTCACAATCCAATGTCCACTGCAACTTCACACCCTTTCTTTGAAAGGAAGTGATTTGGTGTGCAATCTTTGAGAATCCTTCAATAAATCTCCTATTGTAGGCTGCAAGGCCCATGAATGAACTGACCTCTGTCACATTATTTGGTGCTAACCATTCTCTAATGGCTTCTATATTCTCAGGATCCACTGCTATCCCGTCCTTTGAAATGATATGTCCCAAATAATGAATTTGCTTCTGATAAAATGAGCACTTGCTCAATTTGGCATACAACTGATGCTCCCTTAATACTTGCAAAAACATCCTCAAATGATTATCATGCTCTTCTTCTGACTTGGAATATACAAGGATGTCATCCAAAAAGACAATGACAAACTTGTCTAAATATTCTCAGAAAACACCATTCATTAAGCACATGAAAACAACTCGTGCATTTGAAAACCCAAATGGCACCACTGTGAACTCATAATGACCATACCTTGTCCTGAAGGTGATATTGCTGATATATTCCTCCTTAATCCTTACCTGATGGTATCCTGACCTGATATCTATCTTTGAAAATTTCTTGGCATCCTTCAATTGATCAAAGAGATCATCAATCCTTGGCAGAGGGTATTTGTTCTTTACAGTCACTTTATTCAACTGTCTGAAATCAATGCACAATATTAATGTCCCATCTTTCTTCTTCACAAACAAGACTGGGGCACCCCAAGGTGACACACTTGGGTGTATATACCCCTTCTTCAGAAGTTATTCAATCTTCATTTGCAACTCCTTCATCTCTGGTGTACTCATTCTATAAGGAGTCTTTGACACTAGAGCTGCTCTAGGCATTAAATTTATAGAGAAATTAATATCTCTCTTTGGGGGTAGTCTTGGTACCTCCTTGAACACATATTCAAACTCTTTTAGGACTACACAATCTTCCAAATTTGGAACCTTATATTTAGGAGTATCTTCCATATGAGCTGCAAATATTTGACACCCTTTTTTGTAACATTTCTTCAACTGCAATGCTGAAATTTATATGATGGTTACTACCCTAGGAATTCCCTGTAATTTCCTTAGGTTCCCTTCCTCATCCAAGAAAGTAAATGCCTTGTTATGACAGTCCAGGATAACATGATTCTGGTCAAACCAATCCATCCCAATTAGACAGTCATAAGAACCTAAAGGAAATATGTTTAAATCTGCTCTAGTGTTCAGTCCATTCATGTCCATAAGACATGACTTAACCATCTCATTAACTTTTCTTTTGGCTCCGGTAGCTAGCTGCACCAACCAAGATTTTCCATGCTTGTTTCTTGGAAAATGCAAACTTTCTGCCATCTTAGGATCTATATAACTATGACTATTTCCTGAATCAATTAAAATAACAATGGTTTGGTTGTTGATCATACCTTCCACTTCAATCATATGTGACTGATACTTTGCTTTCTTGTTGTCCAGGGCTGCTTAGATCCTTGGTACATTTCTTCCCATGTCCTCCATTGTTTCAACTTACTGTACATTGTGAACAATCCTCATTTTTTTCACCCTTGTGAGGACACTCCCTGAACATATGATCTCCTTTAAAACCCCAACATTGAATAGGTGGTTGCCTTGGCCTTTGACCCCCTGTCTCAATCGTTTTGGGTTCTCTAGAAGTTGGTTTTCCTTGAGGATTATTTCTGAAGAATGGTAGCTTAGATCCCTTCTTCCTATGATCCACCTTAAATTTATTTTTGTCTTCCCAAGATTTTTGGAAAGATGGCCTTGCTTTTTATTGATCATATAGGAATTTATCTTGCCTTATGGTATCCTCGTATGTCTTGGGATCATCATACTATATTTTTTCACTGATAAATGATGGAAATCCACTCAAATACCTTTGAATCTTATCTGTCTCATCCTTGATGAAAGAGACATACTTCAATAGTTCTAAAAAACTTCTTTTATATTCATCAATGGTCATACTCCCAAGCTTGAGTTCAAAGAACTCTTTCATTTTCTTGTCATATTATCTGTTAGTTAAGTATTTCTTCTCAAAATACTTCTTGAATTCCCTCCAGGTAACACTTTTCTCTTTAATGTGTTGCAACTGCACAAGCTGATCCCACCACATGGATGCCTTTCCATTGAGTTGATAGATGGAAATTCTATCTTCTACATGAGATGAATAATTATGCAATTGAAAATACTTTCTCATGCCCAACAACCATGTCTCTGCATCTTCATCCTTCTTGTGCTCACCATCAAATGTAGGAGGTTTGATTTTGTTCATTTCTCCTTGTAGCTCATCCAGCCCAGGACTCTTATGCTTCCTGACAGGGGATTAACTTGATCTTTTGTGTGATATCTTATTGGAATTCCACAGGGAGTGACAGTGATGTCTGCTAGCACTTCTTGATCTTATTTTCTCATCAAGAGATCTATGACTTTCTGATTTGCTTGATCCACTCTCCTTATCCAATTTCTTTTCTATTCTGTTCAAGATATGCATTAACTTCATGTTGAATTCCTCTTAATTCTCCTTGGCTCTCATAAGCCTTTCATTATCATCTTTATGGTTTTGGAAATCTTTCTGTAAATTTCTAGTGATATCAACCATATTCATGTTTTCATCCCTTCCTTCTCCATGTCCATTGGAGTTTGTTCCTTCAATTCCCAAATGGAAATCCATCCCTCTGATATCATCTTCCTGGTTGGAAGTTCCCTATGCATCTTCCATTTCTATGGACTCTATGTTGATCTTGATGTGATCTAGTTGTTTTTAACTTTGCAAAATGTGCAGCCAACAAACTTTGTTAGGCTAGCTGTTTCAACAATTCCATGAAAAATATGAACCATTCTGGTTTAATAATATATCAGAATTATTTCTTCTAATTTTCTAAAAAATTGAATGCCCAAATCAATTTTCTGGGTGAATAATTATATTCTACTGTCCGACACCTTTCCAACGTCTTCTCCCATGCTCAATTCTGAGTCTTGAGCAGAAATTTATGGCTATTTAAAAATTGCCCATTAAATGTTTTGTACACACTTCAACTTGGCGCAACTCTGCACTATAATTATGCATTTTTGCACCTACTCCATTGTATTTTTCGTAGGATCTCAATTGGGTTTCCTCATATACATATTCTAGACACTCTATCCAAGTTTCACCTTTTTCTGGGTTCTGAGATGCTAGTTATAGCCTGTTGAAGTTCTAGGCCAAGTCGTGTGGAATGATACATGTACCTTCTTTTCCATATTAAACACTTTTAGCATGCCCAAAAATTTAATTAAGATCTAGGACTGTCTTCTATTGTTTAATATCTTTCCATTGACTACTTCTGTGCCTCAATTTGATTCCGGAGTAGAAATTTATGGCTCTTTGAAGTTAGTTGGGTCTTAAAATTTACCCTTCACTGTTTGTGTTGTAACTTTCTCATAAAAGATCCATTTGACGAATGATTTACACCATTAGAAATATATCTCCAAGATCTTTTATTTGAGTTATAGAGACATAGTGTACCTTAGTACACTTTGTTCTCATGCATTTTGAGTACCTAAAGACGCTCGTAAAGGCCTAAAAAACGCGCTGCAAAAAGATGACGTTTAAATGATATAAATTTCTGCAGAAAATTGTTGGTTTCTTGCTGTTGTTCACCCTCCAGACAACTTCGAGCACACAAAATTGAACCTGTACACACATATTTAGCATGCATAGCAACACAACAAGGTAAATAATTCTCTCCACACCTATAACCACTGTGCATCACTTCTCTGACGCGCCAATAGCTGGTGCACACTACTTTTGTGTCGCGCGCCAATATCCATTGCACACAGTTTTGGTTCTTTCACTATTCCCTGTTGCACACAAATTTTGTATCACGTGATGATATTCTGGGTGCATTTCACTCTACACGATGCACCATTCTAGAGTTTAGTACACCCCCACCGCGCACTAGTATGCCACACACACCATTAACTAAACTGTCGTGTAACAACATATACCCACATTGCACGTGCACCAGCAAAATTCTTCTGCGCTCTACCAATACTATGCACACCACGCACGCTATTGGCACAGGGGCAGACCCAGGTTTCAATGCTTCAACAATGCACCAAAAAACCCCTAACTACTGTCCCTTTCGACGACACCTACAAAGAAGATGAAGTCTCACCCGAGGTAGAGGCAGGGGGGTTGCAGGACTCAGGTGTCTACAACCAAGATGGGACATAGATCTGTGATTACGATACTTAACAGAGTACATAAACAAAAATATGGATTATTTCTTGAATCTCATTCACACCACAGATAAATTCCTTATTACAGATCAATGCAGTAACAATCAAGATCAAGTCCTTAAAACCTCTTAGCACATAGCATTAGCTCAGATCTAGCATTCATTTACACTATTAATAACTAAGATACAACATGAGATGCATTCATTATACATAATAATAACAATACTAAGCAAATAACCACATAAACAACATCACACAAAGCACATCAAGACACATGATATACGTGGTTCACCCCAGTGTGGGGATACATCCACCAACTTCTTCTTCTTCTTTATTAGTCTTCAATATTATTACACTCATATACTCCCATGCACAAAGCCACAGAGCCAAACTCCGTAGTGGGCAGGTGATCTACGCACAATGCACTAGATCCACCTTCCCTAAAATTATGTCAAGGCACAAAGCCAACTCCTCAATAGCACATAGAACTTACATACAACGTCTATGCACAAAGCAACTTACAAAACACTTTCACTTAGCTCTACAAGCCCTTAACACATTCTTTCACAAAGCCAACCAAATCTACTTCTTACATCGCTTAGCTACTTATGTATATCATTACAAAAATGACTAATCATGGGTAAATCCATGGGTCAACATCCCTTAACCCATTACATAAACCCTAAAACACTTTGTTGGGTCCACAAGCCCGCAAAATGAGTGATATCCCACGATATATTCTTTGCCTGGGCACTCCATCTTCGACCATCCTATCGAAGTCCCAAAAATGGTCAAACATGGCCAATGTTTCCTCAAAACTTGGTCAAGGGCCAATAGGCCCCCAACACTCACCTGTGACTCATCCTGAGTCACTCATATTTGGGCAGTGTTTCTTCAAAGGCCTTGATCTTAGCTTGAGCTGCCTCGACTTGCTGCTTCACCAGAGCTTCCTGCTTGATGAACTCATGAATCACCTACTCTCTAACAAGCCCTTCTAGGCATTGTTCCACTGTTGTGACCATCTGGTCTAGTTGTGAGCCTTGTCCTTTAATCTCTTCAAAAAGCATGTAGGCTTCGTCTTGCACCGATTGGAGTCTCTCTGTCACCTCCATGAATTTTCTCTAGATGGAAGTAACTTTCTTCTGGACTGTTTCCTTCTCCTGCGATCACTTCATTTTCTCAACTACAGTAAGCAACTTCATTTGTGCTTGCACTGTGGATTCCTACTGCTTTTCCTCATGTAGTCATGCTTCTAGTTTCTTCAGCTCCAGATATTTTGCAAGGCACTCATAGGTATATGCACTCCGATCACTCATTTCCTTACACTCTGAGGAGAGTGCCCTGATTATTTCTACTGCACTCTTGGCAGTTCTTCCCTTTGATCGCACACTTCTTGCAGAGTGCTCGACATTGCTTGGATCTCTAGCTCCATTACTCTCGCTTGAAGCTATTGAATGGCCTCAACGAGCTTCCCCACTTGCATATTGGCTGAATCTTCTTCCTCCTATGCCAAGCCTGACACAAAGCAAAATGATTTAGTCACCACCTCTTTGACCACAGTCTTCTCTGTGAGAAACTAGTATTTTTCTTTCTTCATCCCCGCTTTATCCTCCTTGAACATCGCCTGAATTTCATCTTTCTCCTTTTGTGCAACTTGAAGTTTCTCTAGGACCTCCTCCTTTTCTTGCTTCAAGGCCTTTGTGGCCTACTCCTTTTCTTCTTGGACTCGACGAAGTTGAGCCTCTGTTGCACCTACTAGCCTTTGTAATTGGGTGGGTTCATCCCCCAATTCTACAATTTCCGAAGACGAAGGTGCAGTCGGTACTGCATGGCTTGAATGAATATCTTGTTGTATGTCTTTCAACTCCTTCTCAATTCTTTCATACAATTTTTCCTGCTTCGCTTTATGTCTCTGCAAGATATCCTTTGAAGCATCCTCTACAACTGCAATGATGAGATCGACATCATCCACTGCGAGCACATTCTTTGACTAAGGCTTATTATCTCAAGTCTTCTTTCCTACTGACGGTTTCTGTGGAGAAACCTTCCTTTTCTTTGATGTTTCGGTCTCTATAAGGGGATCCTTCGGCAGTGTAACTTCTCCTTTGTCTTGATTTTCTTCTTCTTCCCCTCCTTCTTCTTGGTTCAATTTGTCTCCTCCTCCTTATATGGGTGAATCAATCCTACTTTCCTCTGATTCACTGTCCTCCTCATCAGTTTCTATGTTCTGCACTTCGTCCTTTTTCTTCTTTTTCTTTGTGCTAGTCTACCCATCATGCTCGACCCAAGTGACCAATGGAATTCTGATGATGTCAGGGTCAGAGAGTTATACATCTTCCACTGGTACAAGGAAATTTTCTAGCCATTCTTTGGTTATCTCCTCCATATCTTCATCGGTCAGCTTATAATAGGACTACAACTCCTCCTTACTTTCATCCTTGCGTGCAGTGATGTAGATAAAGTGTCGATCTACACAGAACTTTGCTAGCGGTATGTATTGGTGCAGTGTATTCGGGGTCATTTGTGGAAATGCCTCAATGGCACACTTTAGTTGTAGGTAGTAAGAATGGAACACCATGGTTGATTTCCACTGCTTCGCCATATCATTCGTGTACCACAAGGTGGAGAACCTTGTGGCCAACGAATCTGATGGATCAACTTTCAGGAAGGCTTCTCCTTCCAACATTTTCCAGGAGACAAATGTGATCAATACCAGTAGCCAACTAAAATGAAACTCATATTCCTAATCTTGCACTTCATGACAGTGCTTCTCCAACTCGTTGACGAGGTAACTTGCCCAGTTCATTTGCATACCTTCTAATAACTTCCCTGCGAGGTCTACTACGAATCATGTGACTTGTGTGGGACGGTTATTTCTGATGTGATTACCACCTATAAGATGACAAGCTAGGCTCACTACCCCATCCTGGATGGAGGAGACCTTGTAGCCTCACTTTTCCTTTTCTACATCACCATAATATTCCTTTATTCGATGTGCTAGGCAGCGATCATAAGTCTTCCTTGGTGTTGAAACAAAGTTTATCTTTCTTCTCTAAATCCGAGTCTTCTTTTTTCTCTAGTTACAGAGCCACCCTTAGTTCTAAAAAAGAGTCAAAAGGTCATTCAGGATTTTTGAGTTTCGGGGTTTGGCTATTTGCAAAGCATGTTTTTCAATGACAACCCCAAAGTCCCGGTACTGAAGTCTCGAAAAAGTGATTGTTTGAGAGGATTTGAACAGATTTTAAAAGTAATAATTAAAAAAGTTAAAGGCTTTCTAAGCCTTTCACATGTTCTTTTTTTACCATCTCAACTTAAGAAGCATTCCAAATTTCTCGACGTGCTTTTCACGAAATACCTTTTAATCATGATTAATTAAGTTTTAAAACATACTTAACATAATCGTTAATCAGTCGCAATTCAAGAAATCAAAGAGTCGACCTTGAGTCTCCTTAAACCTCGATTCCCAAAGTCACTAATTCTTAAAAGTTAGTGCTATGTTTATTAAGAAGTAAGAAGGTTTAATCACAATCGATCCAATCATGATTTCACTATTCATGGTTTCTTGCGTTAAAGAGATGTCGGAGTCTCGATACTTCAATACAAAAAAAGTAAAGAATAACCCATAATCACGATTAATTAAAGGGTTAAAACAAGTGGTTAGCGCCTAAATAAATCCCATCACGGTTTCACGATTCAGGATTCACTTGTGTCATACCTTGTGAGGAAACAATGCTCAGAACTCTAAAAAAAAATTTTTTGAGACAATTAAGCGCTTAAACGTGATTAACTTAATTTTAAAAACGAGCATTAAGGATATTAAAATAACTTTTTGCATTTTTCTATTCAGGAGTTTTCGATGACATTCCTTTCGGAATCCCAGTTTTGAATCGCCGATATGTGGCAATATCTATAATGGATTAATGAGATATTTTTAACATTAAGTGCGTATCTCCAGGCATACCATCCCCATTGAAAGCATTTAATTTTTTGATGCTTGTATCGGTACACTAAATTTAAGACAGGTTAAATGTTAATAAAGGTTTGTGATGTTGAATTTCATTCTTACTTTCAGACTAGGAGCGAGTTATACTCAGAATAAATCACACATTTTTCTCTGCAACAGGTTTTCATTTTATCACAAATGTCATGGCACATAGAAAAGCGCCCAAGAAGAGTGAGGAAGTAGGTGAAAACGCGAATCTGGATGGAGATGTTATATCTGACACTACGCCACATGCTGTGGATTCAGTCAAATCCTGGAGGCAATTTTTTTAAAATTTAGACTATGAGATTAGGAATTGCCTCGATGATTTTGGAAATGAAAGGAATCAAAATAAACTCTAAGACATAGTAGAATATGAGCTTCACAAAATATCCAGACGGTCGAGACTCATGCCATACAACAACATGATAAGTTGGGCTTTAGAGAAAATCGACATTCAGACGAGGAGTATTCTTAACAACCAAGGGGTCGTTGTCGGCTCATTCAGAGCCGAGAATATCCAAGTAATGTATAAACTACCCCCTACTTCTAAATACATTTATAATGATGAATTCGTAGCGGAATTTCAAAGAAAGGAGTGTACAAAATTCGATCAAACATATCCATCTATAATTGAAGAATGGTGGGGAATTCCAATGAGATTTAGATCTGATACTCATTTCAGTTATGTCACAACTTCGTTAAATGAATACATGATTTATATAGCTTTGATTCTATGTAGAATTTTTGGGAATAAAAACCCTACCCATTTCCCTGCAGAATGGGTTCCACTTATACACAAAGTAGCTGAGGGTTACAGTTTCAACTAGGGTAAAATTTATCAGATAATCTAACTAAGGATATTTCAGAGTACCAAACAGAAAAATTGAAAGGTCGACCTACATATTTTTACATGTCTGCATATATTATGGATGCTATCTATTACATGACTCCTTTCCCATTGATGAATTGGAGTTGGAACCCAACCTGCATGGAGCCCATTCATGTTTATCATTCTAAACTATGGGAGGAGAATGTTAACGATTTACTTTATGAAATATGTCACTACGTGGTGATACCTTTGCACCAAATTTTGTATGGTTATGCACCCCCTCGTATTTCAGAGTCAATCGTGGGAAACCTCAAGGCGATTGCAGATTGGTTAATAGAAGAGGGTTTCTCCTATGTCAGGGTTTTCGGGTGCTCAATTCCTCCTCATGCACTTTTGAAATTCCTTCTCGACAGACTGGTGTGCAGGGAGGTGTCCTACCAAATAATAACATGTGGCATCGTCACTGAATTGAAAGCATCTCAAAAGAAGTTTTGGTCACTTTTTCCTTTACATATTGGGAAGTGTTCACTACTCAACTTTGGTCATTCCAAGGTTGAAGATGCAGCACTAGAAGACATCAAATTGGTAGATCTTGAACTCAGAAAACATGACCCTTAACAAATTGTAGGAAATCATCTTACTCACTGCAATATGAAGATGTATGAACATGAAGCTTCTCCCTGTGATGACATGTTCAAGGGAGCCAGAACCTATGAGGAAATATTAGACAGAGTTCAGGCACTATCACTTGACCTACAGACCAACTTTCTGACTTTCCAAAAGCATAAGCGAAGTGGTTTGCTGAAGATACTACAGGGGGAATCAACAACTCCTCCTCCAGCTCAAGGAAGTACTCCCCCAGGTTTCAAATCAGAGGCTCACGATAAAGGATCTACAGAAGAAAATCCTGAGAAGACTGAAGCATCTTCACAGAAGGCAAAATCTTCACAATCAAAGAATCTAGGGTCTGAAACGAGTTCCAAATTCGAGACCCCTTCAAAGTCAAGTCAAACTATTCCTCCTTTATCATTAACTATTCATGTTGGTATCCCTAAAACAACAGGAGAAAATAAATCTACAGAGTATGGAAGCCTCATTACATCATTCACTCCTTTACAGTCAACTTTTGGGACTCTCCATCTAGAAGTCATATATGCTAGTGACCTTACTCCCATCTCTAGAGAAGAGATACCTTCCTCTGATTATTTTTTCAGTAAGAAGAGGAAAGTTGTAGTAAAACAAGAAATGAATATGAGAGAAGGCATAATGGTGAAGAAACATAGAGTGCTCATAGATGGGTAGAACCTAGAAGAGGAAGACTTTGCCACATAAGTAGTAGGCTCTATGGGGGCTTTGGCGACGACCAATTTATTGTCAGTTGACTCCCTTAGAAAAAGGCTGAAACATAAAAATAAAATGATAACTCAATTGCAGGACCAAGTAAATCACAAGGAGAATAATATTTGAGAGGAGGTAAATAAAAGGGTTGAACACGCTCGAACTATGGACAAAGAGGAAATGAAATTGTTGAATTCTAGTTTGGATGAAGCGAACAAGAAGATGCAAGTGAGTCAGGTACAGGTTATTCGACCGGAAGAATTAGTGAGACAGCTATAGGTTGACTTGAAGTCCATTAAAGGATAAGTTGTGAATATAACAACATTTTGAGCCCAAGTACTAGAGGTGCATGAGAAACTACAAGCAGAACAACAGAACATGATTTATAGAATAGAAATCGTTCAAGACTACTTCCTAAAAAATAAGCCACTCACTGGATAATATTACTTTCAGGGAAAAAGAGCTTATAGTAGCTCGTGTTGCTTTTCAAAAGGTAGTCGATTTTTTGGCTAGAGAGGAAGTTCCAGCCACCCCAAAGCTGACTGTAGAAGAATAGATCAGGGGAGGCATTATATTAGAAACATGGGAGGCCAATATTGCCGAAAGTAGGAAAATGGCAAGAGAAGTTAAGAGAGAATGTGAAGAAGTGTTTGATCATCTAGATACAAAAACATTGGGCATTGGTAAAGGTGACTGTCCTGGGTTATTAGGATAGATCAATGTTGTAAGGCATCAAATACATATCAAGGAGAGTTGGAATGAATCCCAGCTCGAGATTCCACAATTGAAACAACTTGACATCACCCAAATATACAAGTGGCTAATAAATCTGAATCTACAATTGCAGACGACAAAGTTTGAGAAGGAAAAGATTGAAGACAGGCTGCCCCAAATTCAAAGGAAGTTGTATATGTGTGAAGAAAAGGATATGACAGAACCTTCCAATATTTTGGTGCAGTTTCTAGATAAGTGCATCGAGTGTTATGGACCAGGAAAAGGGAGCGCTTTAAAGAAATGATGAAGTAATGCATGTATGCTTATTTTTGTCCAACTGTTATAAAAGTAAAAGTAATCGAGCAAATGGTTCAAATTTATATTCTGTAATCGTAGCACTGAGGATATTAGGAGAATACCAACTGTCTAGGGTTGATGATTTTCTTTGTATAAATACAATTTTGAAAGAGACACCAAGGGCTTTTTTCTTCGGCCGATTTGTATCAGAGAAATTTTTTAATTTGCCAGAATTAATACAAATGCAAATCGAAGACTCCAGATCCCATCAAGTTTGAGTTATGTGTTCCTCTATTATTTCATATTTAACATCATTTCTTATATATCTTTAATGAATGCTTAGCTTCAATTTAGTACAACCTCTAATGTGGTGATTGATTTATTTATTCATCTAATCGTTTACATTTTTTCCTCTGTATCGGCTATCAGCAGGTACAAGACATGTGAATTACTTAGATTTCTATATCTTACGCTTCATTAAAGTTTCTCTTATCTATTTTCTTCTTTTGTCACAAAGTGATATTCTTCCTTGGTTGATGCCTCACCTTGTTCAACAACTTTATGTTTTCTTTCATTTCATGCACGGTTTTCAGTTTAGCTCAAATACAAGAAACAACCTTTGATTCTGTTATACTATTAATTCAAAATTTTGGGGATTTTTCTTACATAATTTAAAATAGAAAGAACAACCTAAAAAAAAACAAGTCTTTAAAACTCTTTTCCCTCCATGATCGTACCTATTATGAGACAACCCAATATCGAACCCGGTCTTTCAAACCAGATTAATATTGCTTTAACTCTTTTTAACACCATCTTAAGGATTGCTACCACCTGGGTTGAACTTGAACATTCATGGGTAGCCATTGAGTAGGACATTAGTGTCCAAGAACAATTGGAAGTTAGATAGAGACAACTCAATAATCAACCATAGCTCTTTTTCCTTTAAGAGTTGTCCTTCCTTTTATTTATATCATAGACACCCTTTTTTTGGATGCCTAGACTTCATACTTTCAAGACTTAAGTATAAACTCTTGAACAACACCTGGGTAGAAATGTTGAGGGTATAGTCCATGCATTCTCAGTCCTATAATGAGAAGGATCAATGCTGAATCCACCATCACGTGCCTATCAAGCCACAGATACCCTCCATAGTAGAACAATAGGAGGATTTTAACGCAAGCATTAACCTCCCGATGTCAGCCAAAGTGAGGAATCTTCATTACATTCAGGATCGTCGACTGTGCAAGATCCTTTATCCACATCTAGGAGACTATGCATGGCTTCTTCCTAGTCATCTTCATCAAATACCGATGTGACACGAGCATCACATAGTTCTTCTAGTCTTCGAGATTGAAGTCGTTGTTCTTTAGAGCTGGGATATGTCCTAACTGGGGTCCATCTACATGTATCCCCTTCGATATGTACATAGTGATCAGCGTGTACTAGAAATCCCATGGGATGTTGTCACAGTTGACCGCACCAACCAAAGGTGGGATGTATTCAGGTAAGACCGATGAGATTTGCTTCGTGTTAACCAGATCATCACGGTTTTTGATTCGCATCTTAGTCACAGTTCAGCTAGAATGATGTGTAGTCAAAGGGGATGCTTGCAATCCACCGGTTGATGACACCTGTATTCCTACAGACATAACTTTCTCAGCCAGGAGTTACATAAGAATCTCCTCCACAAACTTCTCTAATGCACTATGTTCACCCGAGATTCACATTCATAATCATATAGCTTGGGTAGATGAATAGACAAGCGAGGTAATCAGAAATATGGTGAGGTATACAAAGCACAACATGATATAATGAATTCTCTATTAGCTCGAATAATCACGGTTTGAAAAAATGGTCCCAGTGTAGCGTCCAATGGGTTAAATAAGCGAGTGTCGTAATAGATTCCTCCAATGGGTAGGAATGCCTCAATCAATACAATTTCGTCCGTTATGGCATGGTCCCAATGGTCCAACAACGGTCTTTCCATTAATAAATGTGTTTCTATCCATTCTAGAGTGTTATTCTAACAGTCAGGGTGCCTCCAATGGTCATATAGCTTCGTCATGGCAAATTCCCATTCTGCGTGGTTCTGCAATTCCGACGAGGTTCAAGTTCTATAGGTTTGTCTCCTGTGAAGCTTTCTCTAGAGCTCTCTATAGTTTTTCTAACTTGTCTTTTGTTCTTACTGAGCTTTCTTGCTTTCTTTCTTGTGATCTAAGTCTCCAGATTCCTCTTTCCATTCTTATTCTTATCTTCTCTTAGTAAAGTGACTTTGCTTTGCTGATGTGCTCTTATAGATTTTGTGGTTAATGTTCCTTATTTTTCTATTTCCGAGGTGGCTATACTTCTTTCTTGCATGAACATGTTCTTTAAGTCTTCATGTGTTCTTTCAACTTCAAAAACTAATTCTCTGGCCCTCTATTTCCTCAAATTATCCTCTTGTTCTTATATTAGTCATGCTATTTTTTTGGCTATGAAGTCCCTTAATTCTTTCTTTTTCCATTCTGTATCTTCCTCCTCTGGTTTCCTTCTGATCTGATCCTTCTCAATCCAAGTATTTCCTAATAAAAGTGGAAAAGGGGCTTTGTTCTCAACAAACGTAATGACTTCAAATTCTTCTTCAGTCAATGTTTAATGAGAAATCATAGGTATATTAGTAACTCTTCCACATAGGTTTATAATATTTCCTTTAAATAAGCCTATCCTTCCCAATGAAGGTATCATAGCAGGTAGTCCCAAAATTTCCCAAGTGGTTTTTGACATAATGTTCACATGTGTTTCTTCATCTAGTACATAGTCTATGTCGAAGTCTTCTATTCTTGTGATTATGTGTTGTTTTTCTTTCAGGATCTCTAGTAAACTGATGTCTCTGCGATCATCCATTACTTCTTTTAATATATTTTGATCTTTCTCTGATTCTTTCTCTTTCTAGTTTTCTAACATATCCTTAGTCTCTTGACCTTATTTATAGTTTTCTTGTCTCATGTTCATATTTTCAACTTTAGAAATCATCCTAGGGAAATCCTCAACCTCATGAACAATAGCTTTACAATAAAGACAAATAGGACCTATACTAGGGCATTCCTTAGCAAGATGTCCCAACATTCTGCAATTATAACATAGTGTTAATCCTCTTTTTCTTTTAAATGAGTTCCAGCCTCTCCTGTACTGTGCACTGGGATCATAGTGCTGGACCTGCAATCTGCAAAAATTCTTTCTAGGTTCCTACATCCACTTATTAGTCCAAAAATTCTTTCTATGCATAGGAATAACATATCGTTCTCTATTTCGATCAAATTTATTCAGATCCACTCTTTCTTCTAATTGTGCCCTAGTTTCTAGACTAGGACAAAATCTATCAAGCATACCTAGATTCATACTTTTGAAACAAAAAGTTCCAGTTATCTTACCTTTACCATAGCACAAATATTTAAGATATTACCTCTTTTCTTTAGATCCAGTTTATTTCTTAGTATAGAGCTCTGTACGTCAAGTAGAATACGACACACTACAATAGTATATCTACACACATAGATTTATATTTTCTTTAGTTCCCAACAATCATAGTTTCAGGTCCTAACAATGGAGCCATTTGTTGGCATAGGGGTAGACCCAGGGTTCAATGCTTCAACAACGCACCAAAAAAATCCTAACTACCAGACCTTTCAGCAACACCTGCGAAGGAGATGAAGTCTGACCCGAGGTAGAGACAAGGGAGGTTGTAGGACTCAGGTGTCTACAGCCAATCTAGGACACCGATATGTGATTACGATACTTAACAAAGTACTTGAACAACAATATGCATTAGTTCTTGAATCTCATTCACACCACAGATAAATCCATTATTATAGATCAACGAAGTAACAATCAAGATCAAGCCTTTAAAAACTCTTAGCACATAGCATTAGCTTATATCTAGCATTCATTTACACTATTAAGCACTAAACTACAACATCATATGCATTCATTATACATAATAATAAAAACACTAAGCAAATAACCACATAAACAACATCGCACAAAGCACATCAAGACACATGATATACGTGGTTCACCTCAGTGTGGGGCTACGTCCACCAACTTATTATTCTTCTTTATTAGTCTTCAATATTCTTACACTCATCTTCTCTTGTGCACAAAGCCATAGAGCCCAACTTCGCAATGGATAGGTGATCTGCGCATAACGCACTAGATCCACCTTCCCCAAAATCAGGTCAAGGCACAAAGCCAACTTCTCAATAGCACAGAGCACTTACATACAATGTCTGTGCACAAAGAAACTTGCAAAACACTTGCACTTAGCTTTGCAAGCCCTTAACACATTCTTTCAAAAAGCCAACCAGATCTACTTCTTACATCGCTTAGCTACTTATTTATATCATTACAAAAAGGCCTAATCATGGGTAAACCCATGGGACAACATCCCTTAACCTATTACATAAAACCTAAAACCATTTTCTGGATCCACAAGCCCACAAAATGAGTGAGATCCCGTGATCTCTGCTCCGCTTGGGTGCTCCATCTTCGACCAGCTTGTTGAAGTCCCAAAAATGGTCAAACATGACCAATGTTTCCTCAAAACTTGGTCAAGGGCCAACACACACCATTATTATGTGTGTGTACACTGCACACACCTTATTATGTGTATGCACACCATGCAATGCTAAATTTAGTGTGTGCACCTGCACACCAACATTTTTCCGCATGGCGCCAAAATTTAATGCGCGCACCTGCATGCCAACATTTTTCCGTGCACACAACCGCACACCAAATTTTTTTCGTGCGCGCATCTATTCACCAACATTTTTCTGCACGGTGCCAAATTTTTACATATCTCAATATTTTCACTACACATCATGCATTTTTTTTGCCCCCACCTGCACACATACATTTTTATGCACATCAATTCTTCGTGAATTCCACTGCAGAAATTGGGGCTTTTGTTTAACTTTTTCCCAATTTCTACCATAGACATTCTGCAACTATTAAATTTTCTCAATTTCACCCCGATAACACCAATTCAACCTCTGTAACAAAAAATCATTGTGGGTTGACATTTGTGGAACAAATTTTTCCCAAACTCAATTTACGAATTGAGAATTTTAATTACTAAATTCGCTCCATTTTTCATGGCTTCACTGTAACTTCAAATTTGACCCATTATAGGTACAAAATTTGCTACAACATATATTAAATCAGGAATATCTCACCACTTGGCCAAATTTCTCAAATTTTCCATGAATTTAGCAACAAAATTTGGGGATTTTTCCCAATTCCATGTCGTTGCTTCTAAATATTACCATGGATGCTCTGCAACTCGAAATTTGACCAATTCAAAATAAATTCTTTGTGAATTTTTTCTTTAACTCAACTTGCTTAGCCCATCTAGGCTCAATGTTGAAAACTGAAGCTCTGATACCGTATTGTAACATCCTCGGCCACCCAGGCCAGGCCATGCTACTCCAGAGAACGCTTCCATTCTCTCTGTGGAACATATTGTAACATACCCAACATCCAACTGAGCTATGCCACATAATATTTTTGAATTGAACACAATTAAAATATATACATACAGAACTCTTGCGGAAATAAATATATAAAACGTAAACAAACAAATACATCTGTAAATGCACAGATTCACACTGAAATAACAATAAATGTATACATGCACCATATGAAGGCAATACCCATAAATATAAACACATTTATAAACCACACACATGATAAATCCATAAAATAAACACGTAAATAATTATGCAACATGTATTTTATCACACAATTGACACTTATCTTGGTAAGAATATCACCAATTGTGTGCAGACCTTCTATGAACCTCCCAACCTTAGACCACACTTCTCATCACTCTAAGCAGTGGGTCACCCCCGAGATGGGACTAAAATCCACCTGGGTAAAGGGATTCCTAACCAGGCTAATGGTTCATAGACAACAAGAAAGACTCCATCACTATTATTGGATAAATCAGTGAATGCAGACATAATCTGATCTCCCTAATCCACCTGGATCTAGAACAAAACAAGACAGGACATGATGCTTTCCCTAAGATTTAATAATTTAATTTAATATAAAACAAGATATGAGTGACATACCTTTGAATATCGCTTCCTTATGTCTTTGTTGTCCCTTCTCTGCTCCAGTTCTCTTGTGATATTGAATCTACAATGAAACACAAACCAACGAAAGTGAAAGAAACAATAGTATATTCAATGAAAACTTACACATGTGATCAAGGAGTCATGTAATAAAATGAGAATGATTTTATGGGAAAGAAACATGCCACTATATTATATTAA
>SNQJ01S0021866.1:88783-115504 GCA_010110895.2 Picea sitchensis | reverse complement strand
CCTCCTAGTCTCCTATATATACCAAGGAGACATTTTCATTTTGAATCATCTTGTACTTGAACATTTAAGTGGGGTAAAAGGAGGTTGCCCCCTCGAAGAGGCTTATTATCTGATATTATCTCTTTTTTAAGGCATTGAGTACTTTTCCTGAGCTTTTTATATGCTATATTGATGTTTGGTTCTTAACAGGTTGACAGCAGATGTCCCAGATATCTCTATCGATGAGATCCCGAGACGTTATCAACACCATACCGTGGGTGTATCTATTTCTCTTAATTGAATTCTCCCTAGTATGGTCGCCAATTTTGTTATTGGATAAATCGATGAATGCAGACATAAAATGATCTCCCTAAATCCACCTGGATCTAGAACAAAACAAGACAGGACATGACACTTTCCCTAATCTTTAATCATTGAATTTACTATCAAACAATAGATGAGTGACATGCCTTTGAATATTTCTTCCTTCTGTCTTTGTTGTCCCTTCTCCGCTCTAGTGCTCTTGTGATATTGGATCTTCAATGAAACACAAACCAACCAAAGTGAAAGAAACAATAGTATATTCAATGAAAACTTACACATGTGATCTAGGAGTCATGTAATAAAATGAGAATGATTTTATGGGAAAGAAACATTCCAATGTATTATATTAAGTAAAAGTGGAAGATACAACCAAACAACCTTGATGTTGCAAGGTTCCCTTTCGGTGGCCCTTTTCTCCAACACACACACTTTCTCCAAACTTGCATGAAGAAGATCCACAATAACTTGATGGACCAATGAAGACCTCAAGCATCAAATGAAATAGAATCCCTCACACAATTCTCATCCTATTCTTTCATTAATTCCTTTCTTACTTGTTTTCTTAACCTTTTCCATGAGAAACCCATTCTTATATAGGAGAAAGAGAGATGGTTAAAGAGATTAGGATGATCCCCACAAATCAGAGAAGCGAGTAGGATCCCAACCATACATATTCCACCTCACATTCTAGAAGATTCCCTTCTAGAACCTTCGTGAACTTCAACCTTTTCTCAGTCTTTCAACACCTTCGGACCCTATCTATAGGACATCCTGCAGAAATGAAACAATTCAGTTTCAGGACAGACTATGGCGATTAGGCATTGTTTCATTGTATCTTATGCTTGTCCCGCGACGTCCTTTCTTAACAAGGTTTTGAAGAAGAGGAGGCCAACCACTTTTCTTATGAAGAAAGGTTCTTTGGGGAGCTTGAACACATGTTATACAAACATCACCAGGGTGACTAAAATAATGTGTAACAATAATAGGTTCCAACTCAAACTAACAAACTATAGTCTTTCATTCCTCACATGTCTATCCCACCCCATGAAGTGTTCCCCTTCTCTGTTCAACAGTCCTTCGACCACCCCACTTCCTTTYCGGGCTTCAGTAACAGGCCAGACAAGAAGTCTCAGAGMCTTGTAGCTACAGTTTAGCACCTTTAGGAAATCAATTCCCAGCCATTCTCTCACCCAGAGAGAAATTTCTCATGAGCCTGACAACCTGCCTCTTCAATATCCCATGGGCCTGACAACCCGCTTATTTAGTCTAGCTCCCAAGATAACCAACTACACAAACAGGTATAGCTATGGATATAGGTTCAAGTATAGTGACATGAAGGTATGAAAGATAGCTTAGTGAGTGTGTGACTGCTCATGGATGATTGACTGGATGACCCAATGATGGAAGGAATTATGGGAAGAATCATGGGAAATGAACTAAGTCCAAACAATATGTATGCATGTACCCAAATTGACACTTGTCATGTTGGGATCTACTTTGGCTCACTTGTCCCCATATTTAGAACTTAGGATAAAATAATTATCCATACTTTGTACTTTAAGAAATATTAATATAATATCCTTTTTGGCTTAAGCTCCCTGGCTTAGCCCCTTTTCCTTAACTTTTAGCCCCCGCCCTTTCCCTAACTAGTGGATTTTATTCATCCATACTCTTTTATCATGGTCGGTCTGCGTGCAATGATGCATTTTATATTAATGATGAGACATATACAAAAGTAGGTGCACTGGCCTTTAACATCTAGGCTCTCCAGCCTAATAATCACAAAACTAGCTCACCAGCCTATAAAACAGAACATACACACAAAGGCTCCTTGGCCTCAAAATCACACACACTTAAGTTGCTATGCATGGTATCCTGGAATGTGCACCCTTCCTCATTTTACTGTGCAGTACATCCGCGCACTATGCCATGAAAGGTGCATACAAAAATGATATCAAACAACTCAAAAACTTAAGTACATTTTCATTTACATTACAATTGGGTTCGACCTAGGGATATTACAATTCCCTTAGTAAAATGTATGTTGACCAAAAGTTATTTGAGGCATGGAAATTGGAAAAATTGGGAATTTTGTGTGCCCTTGGTAATGATGTAATTATCTAGTCTATATTAATGAATTGTGAAATGTTGATTGTAGCAGTTGGGAAATACCGGTCTCTTACTGGTTGTTGCCATACATAAAGGGAAACACAATTAATGAATATCCCTATAAGACTAGCCATAAGATTGGTTGTAAATCTCTGAGAGGGATGGTATGGAATTTTGAAAATTCAATAGTGTGGATAACATGGAAAAAGGTGAAAGTAGTGAACTGCATGTTGAACATCCATATATGTAAGTAGGTGCTTGAGTGCATGGATTGAATGCGTTATAGAGTTTCCTGGTAGGAAGTCAGGAATGAAGACGTCTGTGAGACTAATCATGTGGATGTTTGTAATTTCCCTTTAAAGAAGACTGATATTAGTATCATATAAGTATGAAATAATAATATAAAACTGTGCAAACAATGCACATGCATAATACATACATAGATATACTTATATGCTTGAAAGCATGATATGACTGCCTAAGTAAGAGGGCAGTAAGGCAAGGAGTGTGATTTCCTAGGTTGAGTAATGCGATGGATGCATGGTTGGCCCTATGATGAAGGGTATGAGTAATTTTTTAAAATAATAACTTGAGGAAGTATGGAATTTATTAGAAAGAGCTAAGATAAAATGCTAAGAGAGAAAAGAAAAAAAGCGACCTTTTTGTTGGTTGTTATCTTGTAAAGAGGGAAACATAATTATGATTTTATTCATGAGATTAGTTGTGTAAGTGACTGTAAAGTTTCATCAAAATTGGATAATGTTAGATCAATATGAATGAATGAGGTAAAAAGGTGCAAGTGATGCACCTGCATATATGTAAATATACATACACATGCTTAAAGGTATGATATGAGTGCCTAAATAAGTGAAATGTGAGGCAAGATTCATACTTTCTATATATAATTAATTCCATGGATGCATGGATGACCCTATAATGGAAGGTTTTGATTTTTCTTGATGGGATACTAACTTGAGGGGGATGTGTGTCCATTTGCTTCGGAAAATATAGTGTAAATTGTTGAATGAATAAATGGGAAGGACTGCTCTATTATCATGATAAAGGAAACATGGTTATTCCTTTGAGAATTGCATGAGAATGATTGTGAGAAATCATGAGTGAAATGATTTAAATCGACAGACAATGTGGAAACTATGAAGTGTGCCAGATGTGGATACACACAACATGTAAATACATGTGGCTAAGTGCATGGAAGCACAACATGAAATCAAGCTGATAGCGCAGAGATATTTATTTGAATGTATTTGCAATGAATGCTTGCATTTCTTGTGGAATATTGGATAGAACTCTAAAATAATGAAGCTGAGGATGATCCAAGATTAGGGTCATGTAAGACCATTTGGATATACGACAAGAGAGTTACATGTTGAATAAGTTCTCGTGGAGGGACTATATTAAGAACTATCTCAGGAGAACATAGCTATAACCTTAATGACTGTTGAGAATTGGGCAGTGGGCTGCAAAGCCTATTTATATAAGAATCTTGTATTATATTATAAAATATAATGCATACATAGAATACATGCAAATTAATGATGACCAATCTAATTGGTAAATGTATAGAATGCACAAGGTCATAATCCATTATGAATGAAAGGCTTACTACTGTATAATTCTAATATAATAAAGAAGTTCAAGGAGGACCTGATTAAGACTTCTCAAGGAATAGTGTAGGTAGATCCCAAGAGGGATAAATTGTAAAGGGAAAGAAGGAGAAAATAATTAAGACCTTTCTCACTATGAAAGACTGAATGATAAGATAGTTTTGTATGGTTTAAAGGAGTATCTGTGAAAATAAGTACAACTGGTAATTGAAAGATAAAATATTGAATGTGTTTAAATGGCCTTGGTTGAGCCATGATATGAAAAGACAATGAAGCTTTGAAAATGACTCAGCTGGACTGGAAGTTCCAGACTGTGTAGAAGGATTTGGAAAAAGGAAAGAGTCCCTTAACTCCTTTATTGATTATTATTGTGTTTCTCTGGGATGATAAACCGATATGTTGTGGTATGT
This sequence comes from Picea sitchensis, assembly GCA_010110895.2. Lineage (NCBI taxonomy): Eukaryota > Viridiplantae > Streptophyta > Pinopsida > Pinales > Pinaceae > Picea > Picea sitchensis. The sequence goes on along the minus strand of SNQJ01S0021866.1, from coordinate 111,057 downwards.
AAATGTTGTTAGCATGAGAATTATGATAATGGTGTGACTGTTTAAACAACTTAAAATTGATTGTGTTTGCACTCATGAACAACATTGGGGACAATGTGATTAAGTGCATATATATGGATATGTTGTGACATATCTGAAATTGTTGTTGAATTAAATACCATGGTACTCACATTTTTATGACAAATAATATAATTTTAAATGTGAAGATGCATTTGATATTGTAGGAAATTATTGGAGTTGTTAAGGAAGAATAATTTCCAATGGTAGACAATCTCAAGAAGAGGATGCATACAAAAGGTCCTTGAATAGAAAATATGGATGAAGGGACTTTGGGAGTCCCCATAAAGAACCATTGATGAGTGATCTGGATTTATGAGAGGAAAAAAATGAATAATAGAGTGAATACAATAACATAGATATACAAAGAACAATAACAGATATCCAGTGAACAATAACTTCTATTGAATAAATAAAATAGGCTTAAACTTTAAAACTGCAGAATTGAAAACAAATTGCTCGAATGGTGGTATCTATCTCTGAGAAGAGATGTGATGGCTATGTGCATCTGTCTGAGCATAATGATTACAATGAGGCTCCAGAGGCCTTTTTAACATTACTCATGAATGCTAAAACCCTAGACATCCAAAAACCTAACTCTAGGAGATGAAATTCCAAAATTTTTGTGGGCCCTGATGGTTAAGTTGGTACGTCAACTTCCCAGGGTTGTAAATTTTGCATACGACCTCCATTTTAGGCATGTGATAGCCCGTTGGAAATTTATTTTTGAGAAATACACCTTATTCCATCAAACTTTGACTTCATCTATAGTTTGATTGTGGAAAGCCAAAAAAATATTGTTTAGGGCCCCAAAACAACCTTGGAAGTACAAAAAGATGTACTAACATGAAAATTCTAAAATAATCTAGTTGGATTAGGTGGGTGGCCACCAATATCCCCCCCGAAGCTGTGTAGGGATTCAGACATCCTCAAAATTATAGAACCCAAAATTACAAAGAATTACAAAAGAACATGCTGAACTAAAATTGTCAAAAGGAGCCAGTTGGAATAGGTGGGTGGCCACTAATATTCACCTAGATCATTCCTCCCCCCTTAGGAAGAAATGGTATCCATTGCGTTGAGTTCCCCCATTAGGTGAGGAAATTTCTGTTGAATTTGGCCCTGGGTGAGCCATTTTCCTTAGTGCAGGAGATGCCCTACCTTGACAACCTGATAAATTTGGATCCTCTGCTAGCGAGTTCATTTGAATTGTGTGTCCACTATATAATCAGTGAATGCATGTTCCATGCAATCAGGGTTGATATCTATTGGTTTCAATTGTTTTGTGATCTCTTAGGTGTCCAAAAATGGTGGAAAATATGGTTGTAAGGGGTCCACAATGAACACTGGGTGCAATCCAAGGAAGGGGGGAGTGTTGATATCAAAGGAATTGTCTGCCACAAACTTGGTGATAGTGTAAGGCCCATAGAGAAGTAGAAAAAGATTCCTATGGGGCCCTATAAGGCATTCGTTCTAAAAATTTAGCCAGGCCTTATCCCCCACCTGAAACTTGTGTGGTACCTGATGTTGATCATGGCGTTGCTTGTACTTAGCATTGGATTTCTACAAAATATCATGGACCTATTGGTGGATGTGGTGGATGTGTTGAATTCGATCAATTAATCTGGTGGATTTGTTGTCCTCATACTGAACATGGGAAGATTCTTTCTATGTGGTTGCAAGAGGTAGTGCAACATCAATGGGACCCAAGGGTTGGAATCCCAGCTCCACCTGAAATGGGCTATGACCGGTGGAGGTATGGAGAGCCCTGTTGTAGCTGTGTTGAACATAGGGAAGACTCTCATACCATGTACATGGATGATTAGAGTTATACATGCACAATATGTGCACAATAATTCAATTGGCAACCTCTGTCTAGCCATCGGTTTGAGGGTGGAAGGAAGTGGATTTAGTGATCTTGGTGTCCAACAGTGACGAGAGACTTGACAAAAATGTGTTGAGGAACATGTTATCCCGATCAGAGATGATGGTCTGTGGTATCCAAAAATGGAACCATACTCATTCGAAGAATATCTTGGCATAATTTTCTGTTGTGATGCTCTTGTTGTAGGCTGTGAGAATGACCATGTTAGGAAACCAATCAACCACTACAAATACACAATCATTGCCTTTCTTGGTGGATGAAAGGCCATACATGTAATCCATCAAGATGGATTCCCAAGGCCTCTTGAGAGTATGAATAGGGGTGTACAATCCTTTCTTCTTGATGAATGGCTTGGAAATGGAACATCCAGTGCATGATCTAATATACTTGTTAACGTCCTATCGAAGTTTTGTCCAATAAAAGTGTTTTTGTAGAATGACCATGGTTTTATCCATGCCAAAATGTCTTTCCATCCGACTGTAGTGAGCCTCCCAAATCATATTTCCATCCTCACTTGCAGGAAAACATAGGTGGCCCAGATAGCATAACAGTCTGTCCTAAATGTGAAAATTGATGAAATTATCCCCTACACACAAGAGCTGATAGGTGGTGTTGAATTTAGGATCTTACTGATAATGTTGGGACCACTTAGATGCCTCATGCCCACATGAATGTAGAATGTTGGCTTGGAATTGATCAGACTAGGGTCCTTCTCAGGTTACCAACAAAAGGCACCGAGTAGTCTAGAGCGTTGGAATTTTCATCTCCTCTGAAGAGAAGAAGTCTCACCCAAAGCACAACCAAGACAATAAGATAGGGAAGGGCAAGGAGAATACTTAGGTGGGTTTCCAGAAAATTCAAGATTCCCCATGATCTTGTGCAAGATAGACTAACCACAAAACCGATATGAACTCATTCATACTAGAAATAAAAACACTCAAGTTGTTGAATCATTTGTAAACATAGACAACATATTGATCTTATCAAGCATAAAGAAGTACTATAAGGAGACAATTCATAAGCATAAACATAGAATGACATAGTAATTTCAAAACTTTAGGTCCTTCCATATATATTATTAGTAGAGATTCTCAAATACAATCTCAGAGATACAAATCATTACTTTGTCACAAATGTTTGTCTCCAGACTCATGTCACAAAGATTTATCTACCCTCTTTCCCCCAAATGTATACAAGTTACAATCACAAAACCTTCAATTGGTCTGCGCCCTCTATGCCATCTATGAAAAAACCCTACAAACAAGAAACTACACCCAACCATACCCAACAATAACATCCAAAACCCAACCCTTTTACAATAATATACATCTCATATATAGGCTGAGTGGGATCTTCTAGCCTTAGGCTCTGCATGCTTTCTTATTCTTGTTTTGTTGTAACTACTTTTTCCTTGCTGGAATTGCACTATCCCTTTTCCCAACCGTTTTCTATTTCTTTGCTTGCTCCATTGTCCAACTTATTTTATATCTTGAGCAACCCGTGTTTGACCAAAATTGGGATTGTATTCCTCCTTTCACAACTTCAAACCAAAAACAAAGGGCCCAACAGAATCTGACCAAAATCCTTGTCTCACCCTCAAGTCAAGTACTTATCTCTTTCATGACTTCTAAGAGTGCCTGTTGTTTTCCTTTGTCCTCCTTGTCCACTTTTCTTTCATATTATTCTTGCATTTTATCCTTTTCTGCCTCTTCAAATGAAGGGCCCAACTCTCGGACCAACTCTATGGCCCGCTTCCTGACTTCCTAGAAACTCCCAATTTTATCCAGCCACTTCCTGGAAATAAGTGAGGCTTCAAATACAAAATGATGAGTCACATTTGTGATGGATCATTTAGGCTTCAATGCGACCAAAGAGTTCCATTTAGAATCGGTTGTATCATATAACTGATGCATATGAATGTACATTGTTTGGACGACAGGTCGAAATTCGTGTAGCTCTTTCTTGGCTATTGATTGCGCTTAAAACACAACATTCAACTCATTGTTTGCTTGCTGGATCTGATTGAATTTCTCCTATTTCTCCAATGAATCCATGGTGACCACAAATTCCTCATTGAGCAGCTGTATTCTTGCGCAGACCTTTTCTAGAGTTTGGTTGTGCCTTGCAATAATTCCCATCCAGTTGCTAACTTCGCAAAATATCTTTGTGCATTCGACTGTGCACTTGTGTAGTGTTTCTGGAGTGTTTTTACCTTCCAACACTATTTTCTCCATTTGTTCTTGTAGCTTCCAAGGTTGTTCTGCTTCATGTTGAATCTACCACAATTGTACTTACAACTTCTCTATGCGAATGGCCAGTTGTGCCCATGCTCCCTGGAGTAGCTTGATCTGATGGTCAGGCTCTCCTGTGACACTGGACTCTAGTAGTTGTGGTGCTACCTTTCTCATTTCTATAAAGGCTTCAACAAGCTTCTCTTGAACGCTTTCTAGTTTTTTCTCTGCCTAGATCTTGACATATTCTTCCTGTGTTCTACGTGCTTGAGCAAGGAGTTCTTCCTCCCTTGTGAACTCTACATTCCTTTTGGCCTCTTGGAGCCTCTTGTCTAGTTGATCAGTTGAGGATCTGATCATCCCGACTAGATGTGATGCTGGCCACTATGCGAGGGAAACAAAAGAATGGGTGGATTCCCTCGGTACTCGAACCTGCAGTGGGAGTCACCTAGATGTTGAATTCTATGAAGGTGTCTCCACCTACTATTCCCTTGTAGATGGTCCTAGTGCAAGACTAAACCTCAATGTTGATGGAAGGAATGTTAGTACCTCTGTTCTGGCCAGGCAGAGTTGCAACAAATCTGTGCACTGCTGTGGGTTTTGGAAGACTATATCCATTTGTTCCTATACTGATGTTGAACTTTTTCCTGAGTTCATATCAGGGTCATTTTGAACATCTGGTACCTTTGTCTCTTTGTGGACCTCATCTTCTGAGGTTGCGCTTCTGATAACACCCTCAACCTTGGTCGTTGAGTAAGTGCACTAAGGACTTAGGACTTGTGACTTCGGTACTGTTTGCATATCTGTTGAGGACGAAGTGTCCTGAATTACCACAAAGGGTATGATTTGATGGATCTGGGCTTCAAGTTTTGGGTCAGTGAGTTCTAGCCTATGTTCAAGTATTTCTGGGTTTGGACCAGTGAGTTCTGGTCTCTTCTCAGGTATCTATGGGGGATCCAACTGCATGGGTTTTGGGTCGATGGTTTTGGATGAAATGGCAGTTTATTGAGGTGGAGAATGGGGTTGTGGTGGTGATGGAGGTTGTTTAGTGATTATCATGTGGATGGAGTGGTGTCAGACCCAGGGTCATTCTGGATATCTATAATGTGGGATGCCCGAGCCATTTAGTGAGTGCGAGGAATGGTGGATGAAATGGGTTGGGGGTTGAGAAACTTTCTTAGGGATATCCCCATCCCGGGTTTCTTAGCCATTGGATCTATGATGAATGCAACGCTGATAATTTTGTTGACATCCTTACCTGTCAACATAGCTTTCTCTGGAAGCTACGAGAACATGGGTAATGTTCTCTTCTTGCGTTCCAGTGACTGTGACTCTTCCTCCTCATCGAAGTCTATCTGTACTAGGGATTATTTATTTTGTACCTCTGGGCCTGTGCTCGGTCCTACCCCTGCTTCCTGACCCCTCTTCTTCAGTAGTTCTGTAGGCAGAAGGTAGTGCATCCCCGACTTGCGCAGGTTGTGTTTTACTTCAGGCCATGACATAACCTCCTTGTCAAAGGCCTCCTCATCTAAGTATAATGGAAACATGCGCGAGTGGAATTCTTCTCAGTTGGCATACCTTGGCCATACAAATGTATGACAGAGGTTCATGTTGAATGCAATGTTCCTCGTATTGAGGATGAGAAATTCTTACAGAATGTGCAACCTCTGAGTTGTGTCGAGAAACCTGTTGTACCATTTGGAGAACACCATGTTGTTGAAGGAAATGTTCTCTGAGTCCTACCTTAAGTGCCAAGGCTCAAACATATTTTCCAATCACTCCTTATATGTTGGCTATAGTGGTCTTCCTATGGGTGGCATCCACTTCAGCATTGTGAATGCAACCAACAAGTAGCCATAGGTGAAAGTTCCACCCTTCTCCTATGCTTCCTCGCAAGCCACCAAGAGTTCTTCTGGTAAATGGTTGCACCAGTTGAATACAAAGCCACTGGCACAAAAATATTCCACTGATAGGGAATCTAGTGTACACTCTCCTTTTTAATAATATTGCATGACCTTGCTAGCAATTACATAGAAACCGATACTGGTCGTCTCGTGTAGAATTGGGTTGATCTTGGTTGTGTGCCCCCCCCTTTTGTGTATTAAATAATTCATATGAAATGGGATCTCCCTTCTTCTTTCCATTCTTGTTGGGACCCACAAACCTTTTGGACTTTCATCTCATATCCGATGGATAGTCTAGTAAGATGGTGGATGTCCTATGCATGAATTTTCGATGGATAGTCTAGTAAGATGGTGGATGTCCTATGCATGAATTAGATATCTCCTATCCAACCACAGGCTTCCATTGTGTACCCTGCTAATGAGAAACTTGGTACACCTCTCAATTTCCCCACTGGTGCAAAAAACTCGCAAATCCCTGAGGTTCATAATGGTAGAGTTAAACAGGTTGATGAACTCTATCTTTGGCATGAACTGCATGCCTCCCAACTCGTCTGGAGTGACACTTCATAAGACATCAATGTTCATCTGTGAGAACAAAACATGGTATGTCAGGTCAAGGTCGAGGAGCTTGACCTACTCGACCTTCCCTTTGATATTTCCCACAATATCGACCCGGGGGTCACAGGGCTTGTCAGGTACTGTATCCTTCAAAACAACAATTCTTCTCCCTATAGCTCTCGGCATGGTGAGTCTGAATTGTCAACAAATTCAATAGGCTAAACTAGGATTGGGGATCACAATTGAGGGATGATGGATTGCATAGGCTTGATCATAATTCAAAATTTGTGAATTTCTAAGTTCTTTCTGGGAAACAATGCGTCCTACGCCAAGTTCACAGAACCTTATACTCGGGCTTAGCTAGAAACTTTTGTAATAACTGCTAAGGCTATTCATCATTAACCCTATATATGCAACTTGGATCTGAGTTATCCGACGATAATGGTTAACAAGGTAAATCTATGGGGTGATCTCGGCATTTACTGGGCAAGTTGGTCAGGGACATGGCCAATTCTATACCTTACCATTTAACAGATGAAAATATTGGTATGAATACCGATGGCATATTTGCGTATCACGACTTTATGGTTTAAAAAAATTTAGATGGGTTATTGTAGCAGTAATAAAGGCTATGAATGGACTGGGTTTGTGTGACACATGCACTAGGATTGTGTCCTGATTCTCTCTCCCTCCGACCACAAAGGGGTCCCCGTCACATTTAATGACTGACATTAATAGATTCGTGGTTCTTCCGATCCTACGCTACTGAGTAATAAATCCTTCATCAAACAACACTTAGATAGAAAAATGAACTACATGTGACGATGCAACAATTCACTCTTCGAATTTATTAACTGAATTCAGAGAAATTGCAAAAAAAATCAAATCTAACTACTATGCATGATCCTTCAGACTAGAGAAACAATCATTTATCTCAATTATGAGACATATAGGGTTTCAGGAGAGTGCCATTCACCCATCTTGGCTGCAATATACCATCCAGTTGCATGAGTCTGACTGCTTCCAAAGGTTGGATCTCTGCAACTATAAATGGTCCCAATCAATGCATGTGCAACTTGACTGGATGTTTCTGGTACCGAATGTCATAAAGTAGGACCTTGTCTCCTTGCGCAAATTATTTGGTCTTAATGTGTCTTTCATGCCAATATTTTTGCCTTGATTTCTGTTGGCAGTAGGCCAAGGCATAAAAGAAAGACGACTTTTGGAAAGAAAGCATGCAAAAGGAAAGAGATAGTTGGAAGGAAGCACAGGACGCGCACATGCAAGGAAGGTAACAACTGGAAGGAATAACAACACGCACGCATGGGAGGAATACCTAAAGACTGTAGGGTTAGGGTTTTGGTAATGCATTGTAATGGATGAATAGACTGAAATGTATAAATATTGATACTTAGGTATCATAGGGGGTTGGTTCTTACATTGTTCAGTTGGATTGATATTGGTAGATGATCAATATTGTTGGTTTTTGTATTGCTCAAAGTATTGTTGCTAATATAGTGATACGCATGAGTTGATGTGATAAGTAATGTTTTGTTGTATGATCTATTTTGTATAATATTTTGAGCTAGAGGAGAAAAATGAGGTTATATCTCGAGGGTTAGATCGCAGGCTGTGGAGCCTGGTGCGATCTAGTCCACCTCATATAGATCTTACCAGACTGAGAAGGGTTGTAAGCACGCAACGTTTGATACGCAAAACCATCATAATAAAGAGCCAAGATCCAAATCTTTGTGGATGTAGCCTAGGAGGGGGTGAACCATGGTAATATATGTGTTGTGTTATGAATGAATGTATATCATTCATGTCTTCAGCAGTTATTATTAAGTTGAATAAATGAGTTATTATATTGCTTGTTTAAATGTTGTTGCGATATTGAGGGAATAAGCTATGAGATTTATTGCACAATCGTGGATAACAGTAGCTTGCAATCACAAGTCATAATAAATGGTTCAAAATACAGACCCCATATCTCACGCTCAATCCTAGGATGTAAAAACATGAGTCTTACAACCACCCATTAAAGCTAGCTCGGGTGAGACCGGGCAGCACATTTTGTGTGTTGCATTGCCCTCTAGTTCACCAGGAGGGCTGATAGTTTTAGAGGCTTTGTTGGAAACCTGAAAGACATGAACCCTGGGTCAATATAAAATCAAACAATATAAAGGAATAGCAATACCCAACAAATGGTTTTGTTGCCATAGGAAGGAACATGAGAGGATTGCGTAGAAGAGATAAGTCGAGAATCTGTCAGAGGTGGATTAAGAAAGGGTTAGGGAAGAGACCAATGATCCATTAGAAGGGAAAGTTGAGATGGTGGAATCCCACAAAAGAAGAGATCAAAAGTTGGTTGAGAACAAAAGATCTAGAGTTTTCACATAAAGACAATATAAACCCTATGATTTCACCCTGCAAGTACCTTGAGAAATACATGTTTACTGATTTGCAGGAAGTTGTTTTCTACGATTTTCCACACTTATTACAGGAGTGGATACTAAGGCTGAAGGATAACCATGCAATGAACCAGATATTATAGTTAGAGTGGACCCCGATATAGATTGATTAGTTACAGTAGGTGAATAACAAGTTCACCCACAGAGTAGACTTTTGGCTTGACAGTATTGTGGCAGGGTTTATAATAGAGTTTGCAGTCAACATAGAAAAGTCATATAGCACAGCGGAGAAAGATTTGTTACGTGGACCTCGAGGAAGGTACATTCAATACCTATATACTTTTATTAAGATACTGCTATATAACAAGGGTGTAATGACAATGGAGTCAGACAACTAAACTTCCCTGTGTGGATGGGGGAAGGGGGGGAGAAGTGACAGAAAGAGGAGAAATGGAAGGAAGAAAGGATAAGGGAAAGAAGGAGGAACCCTTGGACCCAATCATGATGGAGGAGGACCAAATCAAGAATATCATGGCAACATATTCAAAGACGTGTAGCGAAGTACCCTACCAATACAAGGTGAATACCAAGAAGAGAGCCATAGTCATGAGGGAAGGCTTGGCGAGTGATGAGGAAGAGGTAGAGGATCTCCGGGATGTGGAGCAGATTGAGGAAATCCTACTTGCAACATATGAGAGGAATATGGGAGGTCCAAGAGTGAGAGGAGAAGGTAGTTATCCTATCCATATTAATGTCAGTGTGAAACCCATAAACCCATGTGTGACTAATACACCAAAGAGAACACCATTGTTTAGACAACTGAATTTCAGAAGTAGTTAGATAGCTGGAAGTACATCTTCAAAAGGAATAACAAATAGAGGAGCTAGTTCAGGTAGCACTAGTCAGTTATTTACACCACACGGAGGTAGTAGTTCAACATTCAGGATGGAAAGACATGATCCCACCATCAGATTACCGAAAGTTCAAGGAGAAGAAACAGAAGACCCCGAGAAGAATTTGTTCATTTGTGCAAAGATTTGGGAAGAAAAATAGATCATTGATGAAGATACCAAACTCGCGCAGCTAGAAAATATGCTAAGAGGCTACGCACTAGACTGGTACATGAGTCTAGACATAAACAGTGCCCCTAGGATGAAAATGACACTTGCAAAAATTAAGAAGTTGCTGATAAATGAGGTTTAGGTATTTTGATCATGTTGTTGATAAATGACACTTGCAAGGGATGAAGGATGAAACATCAATATCGTTACTTGTGGAGGAGCTAAAACAGGAAAAGACGTAGTTCAACAGAAACCAGTACAAAACCAGTGGATAAACAAGAACACCGAACCAAGAAAATAGTTCGATGTGAAAAAGGAGAAGGAGATATTCAAGGAAGCCCGACAATAATTTCAGAAGGGGGACATAGCATCGACTTCAACTGCGTAGAAGAAAAAGGAAGCACCAGAGTATGAGATGCCTTGATCATTGGATCATACCGACAAGATGAAACCCATGGGACAAGTAAGTACAATCAAAGGCTTTATGCAATCATGTGTAAAGGTATTAAGTGATCCATCATCTGTGAAAATATTACAAAACATACTAGAAAAATGTAGCATTGAGACAAAAGGAAAGCTAGAACCAAAGACATTCAATCACCTGCAAATGAGAAGAAGAACCAGTAGGGAGTTCAGACTGAATTCTAACATCGGTGATTTCAATGTGGGAGACATTATACTAGATCTAGGATCTGAAGTTAATGTATTACCAAAGAAGACATGGAAGTTCCTGGGAGATCCAACATTAGGATATTCACTTGTTCAATTAAAACTAGAAAACCAACATAGAGTCTTACCAATCGATAGACTGAAAGGAGTGAAAGTATATCTCGATGGAGTCCACACTAAAGCATACTTTGAATTCATTGAAATAGTAGATGGCACAACACCTTACCCATCGTTTCTTGGTCTGAATTGGGTGTTTGAAAATTAGGCCACAATCAACTTGAAAACCAGGAAAATGACATTTGAGTCAGGAGAATATAGGGTCATCGCGCCATTATATCCATCCGAAGGGGAGAGGTTTTTAGAACCTACTTGCCTAGATCTAGAGGAAATCGACCAGTTGTATAGAATGACTATGCACGATGAGGATTATGTAAACCCAACTACAGATGGGGTACTAAGTTGGCAGAGAATTACTTCATGTGCAACAAACTTAGACACTGTTTTAGAGAACTATAAACAAAAGCTACACAAGGTATCCATGAGTAGAGGTGAAAGAATAGACTACGCAGTAATATGGGTAGGCACAAAAATCAGAGAACCGCCCAGTTTCCACGGAATAAACAATTTGGAAACATTCTTGACACAATATGAAGATGCAATGTTAGAGAACTAGAGACTATCAGAACTTGATCTAGCACTCAAGGCCACACCTGCAATATGGTGGGGTGCACACAAGGAGACCATCACATATTGGTACCAATGTAAGAGGCTACTGCACATAAGGTTTGGTGCAGAACAAAAAAAAAACAAACAACAGAAGTAAGATGGACACAGGGCACCAATGGAACACTTGGATGTGTGTAGAATGCTATGGAAAATGACACCCTCAGAGGAATGGACTCATCACTTCATACACACTCTAGAGGGAATACCAACGAACTAGTATACAAACCAGGAGTTGCGTAAAGGAACTGCAACATGGACAACATTGCAACATAATTTTACCATCACATCTTCAATCTAACATGAAAACCACAACATAGATGCATCTCTAAAATAGATAAGAGGAGTAATATTTATCAAAGAAGCAGAGATAGAAGTTATCACAGAAGAGAAACAATGGAATAAACAAACAGTTAAGGAACTGCTTTCATGCTATCATGTGCAAGAGGAAGCATCAGATGAAGATGATCCATGCAATATTCAGATTGAAGATGCATAAGGTGAAAGAGACATGGAAGGTCCACCCATAGAATCGGAAGTCATTTCCGTGCCAATCAAAGTAAAGAAAGTGAACATTGGGACAATGGAGCATCCCAAAATGGCCAACATTGGAGACTATTGGGATGAGAAAAAAATAGAAAGCATCACAGAGTTGTTGCGTGAATACAATGACTTGTTTCCCACAACCTTTACAGAGATGAAGGGTATAGCAAGAGAATTAGGAGAGATGAAGATACCACTCAAACCAAAAGAAAGATCGATCAGACAATGACCATATAGACTGAACCCAATATACAAGAAGAAATTCAAAGCTGAGATCGACAGGATGCTCGAAGCTGACATCATAGAACTAGTTGAAGATTCAGAATGGATAAGCCCGATAGTAGTACAGGACAAGAAACAAGGAGGGATCAGGATATGCATCGACTTGAGGAAGTTGAACGATGCATGCCTACATGACCCGTTCCCTACACCTTTCACAGATGAGGTGTTAGAGAATGTGGGAGGACATGCAACTTACTCATTCACTGATAGATTCTCAGGCTACCATCAGATTAAGATAGCACAGGAGGATAGATACAAGACCATGTTTGCGAAAAAATGGGGATATTATCAGTACACAGTCATGCCATTTGGACTGAAGAATGCGCCACCAATATTCTCCAGAGTGGTCATCGCAGCATTTAAAGAATTCATCCATCAATTTCTTGAAGTATACCTGGATTATTGGACAGTCTATAGTCTGTTAAAAAACCATGTGGAAGTCTTATGCCTGATTCTATAAATATGCAGACAGTTTCATATATCACTAAACATAAATAAATGTATATTTGGAAAACCGTTTTGGATACCGTTAGGCCATATAGTATGCAAACAAGGTTTACTAGTAGATCCTACAAAGATTGTAGTCATTGTTAACTTACCACCACCAAAAACAGTCCATCAACTAAGAGAGATGTTGGGACACACAAGTTATTACATGAAATTTATCAAAGGATATGTGCATATCATTGCACCGATGGAAAATTTGCTAAGAAAGGATACAAAGTTTCAATGGAACAATGAGTGTCAACACAGTCTAGATACCCTGAAAGAAAAGTTGGTCACCGCACCAATATTAGTATTTCCAGACTAGGAGAAGACATTCCATGTGAATGTAGATGCATCAGCTATAACACTTGGAGCTATCTTGGCACATCTAGGAGTGGTAGACTTGGATCACCCGATAGCATTCGTGAGCATAAAATTATCAAACTCCAAATAGAACTATAACACGACCGAAAGAGAAGGCCTAGCTATGGTTTACACACTTCAAAAGTTCTGACATTACTTATTGGGAAAACACTTTAATATGTTCAAAGATCAATCAGACCTGAAATACCTAGTCAACAAGCCAGTGTTGGGGGGGATAATATGTCGATGGTTACTACTATTCCAATAATTTGAATTTGAATTAATAGTCAAGCCATGAAAATTGAACGCCGGACTTGATCACCTATCAAGGGTCACAAATGGAGAAGAACGTACGAATTTAGAAGACAACTTTCTGGATGCACAGTTATTCTTAGTACAAATTGTTGATGAATACTTCACAGATATCATTTAGTACTTGAGTACAGGTATTGCACTGCAAGAATATAGTACCGTGCAGAAGAAAAACTTGGTAGTTTGCGTTGTCGACTATCAATTGATTGTAGGACATTTATATAAAATGGGTGTATATAGCATCTTGCAAAGATACATGTTAGAGCACAAAATACCAGGAGTTTTAGAAGAATCCCATGAGGGAACATCAGGAGGGAATTATGCAGGTAAAGCTACCGTGCAGAAGGTATTGCATGCAGTACTTTGGTGGCCAACGATTCACCGAGATTTAAAGGAATACTGTCAAACATGCGATGTTTGTCAAAGGTAGGAAAACCCAATAGAAGGGACGAGATTCCATTACGAACAGAAGTAACATTATAGGCATAAGACAAATAGGGAATAGAATTTGTGGGAACAATCAACCCACCAACAAAATGAATAGGAGAAAGGTACATTATCCCCATGACGAAATACCTAACTAGATGGGCATAATCTGCACTAGTGAAGGATTACATTGCAGAAACAACAACGCATTTTCTATTTGAACAAGTAATAACTATATTTGGGTGCCCAAGAATTTGGATGAGCGACCAAGGCACACACTTCATAAACAATACCATTAGTGCTATGACTGAAGAATTTGAATTCCATCATCATAAGAGCACACTGTATCATCCACAGGAAAATTTCCCAGTGGAAGCATTCAACAAAATCTTGGAGAATGCACTGACAAATATTTGCAACGTCAACAGGGACGAATGGGACCTCAGAGTACCAGCAGTATTATGGGCATACAAGACTACATGCAAAACATTGACAGGGCACATGCCATTTAAAATGGTTTATGGCCACGAAGCAGTGGTGCCATTAGAATTTTTAGTACCAAGCTTGCGCGTAGCAACAATCACACAAATGACAAAATGAGACACAGTAAAGGATAGATTGAATTAGTTACTGACCATGGATGAAGACCGAATCTTGGAAGGTGTTGTTCCAGAGTCTATACTTAAGGATAGAAAGTACAGGTTCTAGGCATCTGAAAGTGAGTAATAGATAAAAATGGGAAGAATCAACCTTTGGGAAAGGAATCTAAGGCTGATTTCTCAATTGTCTTTGTCTCGCTTCCAAACGTTCCTGGATGCTTATATCCCATTCAATTGTGGCCCATGAACATTCGAGTTCTACCCGGGTGATGGAAGTTTTAAGTATGGTGTCAAAAAGGTTCAAAGTGATGCTAGTTTGATCTGATAGGCCAGGTTCAATGTTGGGCTGTCTTGTAATGGGCACAGTCATGGAGGAACAAAAATTGAAAAGAAAGTTCAAGGTTTAAAATGCTATTTCAATTTTTTGACCGTATAAAAGAAAATTTTTGAATCCGATGTTAAAGGTAGAACAAAAACCAAAGGCCTTCTCCCATAACTAAGTTAACTTTTTAAATAATCATGTATGAAATGTGAGAAAACATTAAGTTGTCGACAATGTGAGGCTCCCATCAAGGGAGAATCTCGCCCTGTAAACAAAAGAAGAAAAAGGAAAGAAGAAATCTGACGAAGCATAAAATATAGAGATCTAAAAAGTTCACAGGTCTTGTACCCGCTGATCGCCGATACAGAGGAAAAACTACAAGCGATTAGACGAATAAAAAGTTGGTCACCATAGTAAAAGTTGTACTAGATTGCAGCTAAGAATTCATCAGAAATATATATGCGGAATGAAATTTAATATAAGATAACAGAGAAAACAAAACTCATAACTCAATCTTCATGGAATCATGAATCTTCGGATTGCTTTGTATTAATTTTCAAAAGGAAAAAAGTCTCTATTACAATCAGCCAAGAAAGGTCATGCCCCCGTTCTCACTTCAAAATTCATATTTATAAAAACTTCTAAACATTCAAATTTCAATCGTTCCAGAAGTTTTCGGTTACAAAATGGGAAATTTAAGCGTTTCACTTCTTTGTCTTTGTCCTCCTTCATGTGGGTAGAGCACCTTCCTTTATTTACTCTTCTTTCCCCATAAATAGAACAGAATAACACTTGTCATCATTTGATGCCAAACACCTTCCCTTTCATCTGCCCAATGCAATTGACACACTTTTCGATCAATTGGGCTATCAACTTTGAAGGCTTTGTTTGGTTGTTTGCCTCAAAAGTGTAACAATACTTCGCTAACTGTGGCAACCTTTCTCCTACTTGTTGGTCTTCAGTGATGATAGAACATAACTGTACACTTGGTTTTATTAACCATTTATCCACTTGGACGATATCAATTTGGCTTATCTGTGATATTTCAACCTTCTCTTTTTCCTCGTTCTCCATGATATCGAGCAGGTGCTTGGCTATATCGATCTGGCCCAGTGTCCCAACACTGCCTTACCTATCGAGATCCAACAAACTTTCATTTATTAAGCCGAAAGTTTCTTCGCAATAGTTTCTCATTTCTTTAGCTCGTTCTCTGTTTTCTGATATATTACGCTCCCACACCTTCAGCAAGATATTTCCTCTAGTTTTCTCTGGGATGGAAAGTCTGGAACTACTAACCATTTTTTTTTCTTCAGGGCTATAATAGCCTCTTGGAAAGAAACCTGAGTCACCCCAACTTCTCTTTCTCTCAAAGAAATGTCTTTCAACGCTTGTTCAATGGTCTGGCAATGGTTTTGGATGGCTTCCACTTTAGCAAGTAAATCTTGCTGAGCTACTGACACTCTTTTTTGGATCTCAATGGATTGGGATTGGAATATCTCGATATCTATAACCTGGCTCTCGACATAATTCAACTTTACCTGTAACTACCTTATCATTTCTTCTTGTTGGCTTACATGTGCTTGGTTGGTCTAGGCAAACTGATGTATTTGCTCGAGATTGGATCTGAGCTGCTCGATTTCCTTTTGATCGGCTGCTTTGTCTTGCTCTAGACCTGTGTTCACTTGATCTATGGTATTTTCCTCTACTGTAGCTAGCTTATCCTCCAATGTATTGATCAAATGTTTCTTCCACTTTAACTATTCCTTTAGAGATTCGACAGAATATTGGTTGGCTGTAGCAAAATCCCCCAACGTCCCTTCTATCTGAGTGGYGAATTCCTCCTTTTTCATGGCCTTCCCATCGGCTATGATTTTGAATTTTTTGGCTACTGTGCCCACTTCATGGTAAATCTCTTGCTTCACAACGACCTTTCTCTTCTTATCGAAGAAAAATTTGTTCGGAGTCAACTCTTCTACAGTAATGGGCGTTAGTTCTTTGCCGAAAATCCATCCCGCATCGGCGGTCCCCTTTGTGAACTGTAGGGGAGTGATAGAAGTGATGGGACTGTCGATTTCCTTGGATGGTTTCTCTAGGATAACAACCATGTCTGGATTTCTTGATGGGTTGGGGATCTCAGCTTCCTGTTCCGGGTTCTCGATTTCCTCTGTCTTTTCATGATTTTCCTCTCGGTTAGGACTTGAATATTTTGAGCCCTTGGCTTCTGTTTTTTTTATATATATAGTCTATGGGTTCTTACCCTGTAAAACTAGGGGAAGGTAGCTTCGTCGTTGTTCTTGAAATTTGAAGAAATTGGCCATATCCTTGGGCGACAGGGCTTGAATCTGACTTAGGACCTCAGCATAGGATCTCGCACCTCAGAAGATGTCATCATGAGGTGAATGCTCATGTTCATATCTTTTCAGGCCACAATTCACCATGTGATTACTCATGACCTTATGTGGGTCATGTTTCTTAAACTCGATGTTGACCAATTTAAATTCCTCCAATTCCATAGCCTTGGCTTTGGTGTGTATGAAATCTAATAAAAAATATGTATTAAAATGAATGGGGAAGGGTGGCCATACCTTCTTCGAAAAAACTTTGAGCTCTTTGCTTATGCCACTGAGCATGGTTTGCTTGGCGATTTCGTGACATACCATATTATCCAGCATGAATAGTGGTAGAGCATATGGGGGGACAGAGGCACCGAAAACCCCGATGTATGAAAACTCTGCTTCTACATACCAGTCAGCCACACTACTCAAGTTGGTCGCGATGCTATCTGAAATCTTAGGAGGTGGGTTACCAAAGATGGAGACATGCATCGATACCATTACCCAGTTGAAAATCTCGTATATGAACTCTTTGGCCTTGTCCTCCCAAAGTTTCGAGTGATAGACATGAATAGGCTTAGCATTAGATGGAGTCCAGCTCCAGCTCATTAGAGGGAAAGGCATCATGAAACAAATAACCTCCATGATGTAGGCAGACATTAAAAATGAAGTTGCTTTCCCACTCGCCTTCTGTGCTCGATATTCAGTAATTTGACTGGTTAGACTATCCGACAATAGTTTGGCCTAGTCGAAAGAAAAACCTTCGGCGAATGTATGAATCAGAGGCACCCATGGGAGGAAAAACTGTGTGGTGTCCTCCCTCCCATACAACCTACAGGCCATCATTGCTATATACCTAAATTGCAGTTCTAAGGAGGATATTGAATAAATTCCATTACTATCCGCCCTAAATTTTGCGGGGTGCGAAACCCAATCCTTAATCAAATCGTACAAGTTTCTTCCATATTGCTTGCATTCCTTCCCCTTGAAACCTTCCAGAAACTCAGCATTGTACGCAAAGTTTGGTGCAGGTGATAGTTGATACATTACATACAAATGTTTTGGTCTAAAAGTCCCAATCGTCACCTTCTGCTCGTTGATAATAGTCCTGGTCAGGATATCCATATGGTCTAGCGCCCATCTGATCATATCATAATAGGGAAGGAGTTGTGGCCTTGTCACTATTTTGTGCATCTCTGCTTGAATGAAGATTTTGTATTTGGTGGCCAAATGATCCTTCTCGTTATCGCTGGAATCATCCGAGCAATTCACCGATTCAGACTGAAGAATGTCGGAGATGTATGTCCAGGTTTTGACAGTATCAATACTTTGGGGTGAAGTATCAAAAACAACATCTGAGCCCTGACCTAAACTCTCAGAAGATGTCTTGGACTCTTTTCGTGGATCCATGATAGAGAACTCTGTACTCAAATCTCCTGTAGTAAGAATTGTAAATACAGATAGAAGTTATCCTGATGAAAAAGCTCTGCGTGCAAAATAGAAATAAAATTAAAATAATGAAAGAAACTCCCTTGCTTTGATCTTTCAACTTTGCATGAGTCCTTGCTTACAGAATGGTCAAGTCGTTTAATGGAAAGATTTAGGTGTGAAATGAGATCTTATTTTCCATTAACTCATCAAGATTCAAATCAATGCCATAAATGTTTAAAATATTTTTGATAATAAAGAAATGCGAAAACATTCAAAAATCTCATCCGTAGACTGTGTATGTTAAAGGTCCTTTAAGGCATTAATTAATTCAATTAAGTCCCTTCAATTTTCTACTTTCATCCCTTGAAACCTCTTTTCATCATTCACCATCTCGGATGATTTCGTTCCTAGCCTTGGAGTCCAAAATACCCGAAATCACGATGGTGCGATTTAACCTTTTACCCATGAAATTGCGCAATCTTTTAGTTAATCCATGTCTAAATAAGGAAATCATGACTTCGTGGATAAGAGTCATGAATATGTGGATTTTTTAGGGAGCGAACACTGAATAGAGAAAGCACGATAATGTTTAAGCAAGGTTTAAAGGATTTACTCTTGACACTAACCGGGGTAACTTTTGGAACTGTTTTGCGACTTCGCATATCGGAGTTTGAAAACCATGCGACTTGTAACTCCCGAAGCACGATAGCATGAGGTAATAAAAGTGATAAAATTTCTTAATGGTTAAGTGACGGTGATTTAGAACTATAACATCCATCGCCACTTTGCATGTCGGGGTATTGAGGCTTTCAGTGGGTAAAGATCATAAAGTAAAAGACAGCCTGAAAACCAACTTTTGATTTTAATAATTATATTTCAACCACTTGGAAAAGGCAGCTCCAACAGAAGGATTCCACCAACAAGTTTATAAAGCACGAGATAAATCTTCGCACGATAGATACATCAAGAAGAAAATGTTCAAGGAAGGAGATCTAGTACTGATGTATGAAAGAAAATCATTACAGCACCCGGGAAAGCTCAGAATGCATTGGTTAGGACCATATGAAGAAAAAAATTTCACAGATGGAGGAGTTGTATAGTTACGAGATTTATCAGGTGCAAAACTCAGAGGAATGATCAATGGGATTCGACTGAAGCTATACAAGGACAGTTGACCATCCACCGTGCAGTAAAAAAAATCTCCAAGAAGGTGAATAGGTCCATCTTTTAGGGGTACCTATGTGACCTACAGGAATCCATCCCCAAGATGTGGAGAATCACACTATAAGATTTCGTGTGATATGTGGACATCGTCAATTTCCAGGCCAAATGACACACAATGTGGATACATAGAAGGAAGGATCTAGATAAACAATGGCTATAGATGCACTACTACATCACAAAGGGTGATATTGACATGGTCATCAGTGAATGGGCCGATGAATGGAGGATCCTAGCCATTACCTAGGAAGTGTCAGAAATAACAACAGAAGAAGAGGCAGAGAAGGGAGAAACACAGCCTCTAGAAATCCAAAATCCCAAGAGACCAAGAATGAGCCAAGGCAAGACAACACAGAGAGATGAAGGGCCAAAGAAGATAGGGACCTAGAAGGGGAAGAAGGACAGTACACAACTGACCAAGGGACAAAAAAAACAGGTTAAGGGAGCATAAGAGACTTCCCCAAATCCTGATACGTAGGAACCGGGGGGAAATAATAGACCAGCCACGCAAACAGGAGGCGTGTGAAAGAAGTCAAATGCACAACGAACACCACCAGAGTATACAATCACAGATGATGACAGGGAGATGATATCCCAAATGGTCTAGGATTTTCTAACCGAGGACCTCAACCATGTTGCACGCCATAGGGACAAGATCCAAGGGGAGTTGGCAGACATGCGACATCTCATCAAGCATATCGGGGAAGGGCTGACAACCATCAGCAGGGGAATCAAACCATCAACATCGCAGATAGAAGGACGAGTGCAAGAAGAAGAATGAGAGTCAGTCCAAGGGATGTTTGTTAAGAACCAAATATCAATATAGCATAGAAAAACCTCAGAATAAGTACTCAACACCTTGAAAAAGAGAGAAATTCAGATAATAAGCTTCTTCGAGGGGGCAACCTACTTATGCCCACATAAATGTACAATTACAAGATGATTCCAAATGAAAATGTCTCCTTGGTATATATAGGAGACTAGGAGGTATAATTACAACTAATGGACTAAAACCGACATAAATAAAATGACATTACTAATGTAATATGCCCCAATTAAGGGGTAATGAGCCATTATTTAGGGCTTAACATGCCCCTCCCCTTGAGAAAAGTGTTTTCTGCAACGCTTGAGTAACTCTAGATGCTTCTGTATAAAAGAATCATCTTCCCAAGTGGAATATTCAGCAGGTAGTTTCCTCCATTTAATGAGATACTCTAAAATGGATCTATTCCTCAGCTGGTGAATTCTTGTGTCAGTGATGGCTTCAGGTTCCAATATGATTTTTCAATCTCTCGTCAAGTTCTGGTAATATAGTTTGAATTGGGATCTTATCACCTATAACCTTATTTA
The DNA here is from genome assembly GCA_010110895.2 of Picea sitchensis. NCBI lineage: Eukaryota > Viridiplantae > Streptophyta > Pinopsida > Pinales > Pinaceae > Picea > Picea sitchensis. The sequence continues at coordinate 89,890 of SNQJ01S0021866.1, read as the reverse complement.
AGCATGAAACATGGAAACTAGGTGTACTCGTGAAGATGCAGGCAACTCCAATTTGTATGCCATAGTACCAATCTTTTTCAACACCTTATAATGGCCATAGTACTTTTGTGATAATTTATTATCCTTTTTGGCTTGCTTGAGGGACATTTGTTTGTATGGTTGTAGTCTTAAAAACACCCAAACTCCTACTTCAAAACTTCTTTCACTACGATGTTGATCTGCTTTTTTTTTCATGTGATTTTGTGCCATGGTTAGGTTGTCCTTTAATATTTGGAGAGCTTGTTGTTTATGCTCGATGTGATCTTCCACTGCTTGAACCTTAGATTTTTCTTTTAGAGAAGAAGTGATGGAAGGAGGGTGGTATCCATAGATTGCCATAAATGGTGTCATTTTTGTTGCATTATGAAAGGAAGTGTTATACCACCATTCTACCAAGGGTAACCATTTGAACCATTGTGTTTGTTTATCAGAGACAAAGCAACAAAGGTAGCCTTCCAGACATTTATTCACTATCTCGGTTTGTCCATAAGATTGAGGATGATAGGATGATCTATGAGCCAATTGAGTACCCAAAAAAGAAAACAATTTTGTCCAAAAATGTCCAATGAATATGGGATCTTTGTCACTTACAATAATCTTTGGGCTGCCATGTAGCTTTTTATCTATCTCCATGAATGTGGTGGAAACTGTACTGGCTTTGAAGGGATGAGAGAGTGCACAAAAGTGTGCGTACTTGGCTAGTCTATCAACAATCACCATGATGACACTCTTTCCTTCATACTTCAGTAACCCTATGATGAGATCCATGGAAACCTCCTCCCAACGCTGGCTTGGGATGGCTAATGGTTTTGAAAGACCTAGGGTCTTAATTGTTTCCACCTTATTTTGTTGGCAAACCAAACATTTTTCCACAAACCTTTGAACATCAGTTTTAAGTCCATCCCAAACAAATTCCTTCTTGACCCTATGGTAGGTTTTCAAAAATCCCGAGTGCCCTCTTACTGGAGAGGTGTGCAATTCCAATAGTACCTTTTGTTTGAGTTGGGAGTTCTTACATAAATATAAGCGATCTTTGTACCATAGTGAATCATTTTTCCATGTAAATGT
>SNQJ01S0021866.1:56635-86868 GCA_010110895.2 Picea sitchensis | reverse complement strand
GGCTCAAATGGAACCACTGTAGGAGCAGGTAGCAGAAGTCCTAGCATAGGAAAAGGAAGCTAAGACACAAATAGCACAGACCCAGGAAAAATGTGTAGGATTGATCAACGATGAAGTTGTAGTCTAGGTAGTGGACACAATCAAGGAGAAGACTGTGTAGGTGCAAAAATAAGCAACAGAGCTCAAGGAAACATTCCAAACAATCACCAAGGATATCAAGGAAGCTCATAAGGATTAGGTGGCTTGGGACAAACCACATGTCAGTGTTGGGGGGCTATTGGTAGTAGGCTGAGGCGGAAAAGAAAGACAACTTTGGGAAATAAAGTGGGTAGAAGGAAAGTGACAGCTGAAAGGAAGCACAACACACGCGCGTGCAAGGAAGGTAACTGATGGAAGGAAGAACAACACGCACGCATGGGAGGAAGACCTAACAACAATAGGGTTAGGGTTTTGGTAATTTATTGTAATGGCTGAAGAGCCCTAAATTCATAAATATCAATACTTAAGTATCATAGGGGGTTGGTTCTTAGATTGTTAAGTTGGATTGATATCGGTAGATGATCAGTATTGTTGGTTTTTGTATTTCTCAGAGTATTGTTGCCAATATAGTGATACACATGAGTCGATGCAATAGGTAATGTTTTGTTGTATGATCTATTTTGTATAATATGTTGAGATAGAGGAGAAAAATGAGGGTAGATCTTGAGGGTTAGATTGCAGGATGTGGATCCTGGTGTGATCTAGTCTACCCCATATAGATCTTACCCGACTAAGAAGGGTTGTAAGTGCGCGACGTTGGATACACAGAACCATCATAATAAAGAGACAAGAGCCAAATCTTTGTGGATGTAGCCTAGGAGGGCTTGAACCACGATAATATCTGTGTTGTGTGATGAATGAATGTATATCTTTCCTTTCTTCAGTGGTTATTGTTACGTTGAATGAATGAGTTATTATATTTCTTGTTTAAATGCTATTGCGATATTGAGGGAATAAGCTATGATATTTACTGCATAGTCGTGGATAACAGTAGATTGCAATCACAATTTATAATAAATGGTTCAGAATATAGGCCCCATATCTCGCTCTCAATCCTAGGTTGTAAACATGTGAATCTTACAGCCACCCATTAAAGCTATCTCGAGTGAGACTATGCAGCACATTATGTGTGCTGTGTTGCCTTCTGGTTCACCAGGAGGGCCAATATTTTTAGAGGCTTTGTTGGAAACCTGAAAGAAATGAACCCTGGGTCAATAAAAGCTCAGACAGTATAAAGGAATAGTGATAACCAACACTTTCTCAATTGAATGATGGAAGTTTGCTAAAAACCCGATCTCTTAAAGTTCTTTCAATTCCATGAGCCTCTGCACAACTGATTCATACATTGAAATGTGTGTAATATGSGCAATATATAAACTTGGAGTAATGAATTCTGTAGATACCACAACCTCTTTCCAATAAACTAGCTAAAATGGAGTGTACTTGTGGAGTTTATTTGTGGTTTCCCTGTAAGCCCATAAAACTGTTGGGACTCTATCATCCCAAYCCTGCTTGATTGCACAAAAAACCTTCATTAATCCTCTCTCTAGAATATTGTTAAATGCCTCTACTGTTCCATTAGCTTACATATGGTAGGGGATACTTTGATGATGTTGGATAAATATCTTTGTTGTAAGATTTTCTATTGTACTACTGATAAAATGACCACCTTGATCACTGGTCGAACTCCTAGGACATGCAAACCGAGTGATAATATTTTAAAAAATGAACCTAGCAGCAATATCGGTTGAAAAATATTGGACAACTGTTGTCTCAACCGAATGTGTAATGTAATCAGTTGCAGTAATAATATACCTGGCCTTTGAATGCTTAGTTATGGGGTTGATCGGCCCAATAAAGTCAACCACCCATTTCTCAATTGCTTTTAGAGCTCGAACTGGCTGAAGATTCAATTCATCTCATCATGATGTCTTACCCACTCTATGACAACCATTTCCAGATATATCATATTCCTTTGCATCCTTGAAGATCGTGGCTCCCCATAGTCCAACTTGGAGGAATTTCTATACAGTGGGATTTCCTCCAAGATGACCTCCCACAACTCCATTGCAGCAGTCCCACAGTATGTATTCTCTTTCATGATCTAAGACACATCTCCTAAGGACGCTATCTAGGCCCAAATTATATAATTTCCCCACAATCAATTGATAGTCCGATGCTCTAACCAACATATGACGTTTCTAAGTTGCGGAGTACGTTTCTGGGTAGGCCCCTCTACTTAAGAAGACTACTATGTCTTCCAGGTATTCTGGTATGGCCTCAACCTGGAACAGATCTGCATCTGGGAGATGATCATTGACTGCTCCACCACTTTCTCCTGAATCTAATCTAGACAGGTGATCAGGCCCTACATTTCATCTTCCAGGTTTAATGATCACTTCAAATGAAAATTCCTGAAACAATAACAACCATCGACAAATTCTTCCTTCCAAAATAGGTTTGTTAACTAGATATTTTGATGCAGAATGATCAGTGAAGAACTTAAAATGAGAGCCTAACAAATAATGTCTAAACTTCTACAGAGCATAAATCATAGCTAAACCCTCCCTTTCTGTGGTTGTATAGTTGTGCTCAGCTTGCGATAACTTCCTTCTAGAAAAATAGATAGGATGATTCATGGTGCCATCTCTTGGTTGCACTAATATGGCTCCTAAGGAAATACCTAATGTGTCTACGTGCACATGAAATTCATTTTCCCATTTTGGAAATATCATAATAGGTGTTGTGCTAAGATTTTCCTTCAGGATGTCAAACACTTTATCACACTCTGGGGTCCACTAGAACACTTCTGACTTCTTTAGTGATTCTCCAAAGGTGCAGTAATGTTTGCATACCTTCTGATAAACCTGCGATAGTACCCTGTGTGCCCCAATGAGGAGTGAAAATACTTAGCGCTCATGGGTGGAGGCATGTTCACAATAACCGCAACTTTGGTTGGGTCTACCAGTACTCCTTCTCGACATACTATGTGGCCTAACAAATTTTCATGTGGCACACAAAAGATACACTTTTTGAGGTTCAATGATATCTGCAATTCTCTACATATATCAAACATAATACATAGTAGTGCTACATGTTCCTTTAAGAAGATTGTATACCATCCAATCATACATATAAACTTCTACAAACTTGTGAATAAATTCTTGAAAAGTTGTTATTACAATTTGGGAAAAAACTATAGGGGAGTTATTTAGGCCGAATGACATCACATTGCAAATGACTCCCATTCTGTTATGAATGTGGTATTCTTTTTGTCTTCTTCAACAATCCTTACTTGGTGATACCCCAAAAATCCATCTGTAAATGATTAAGATTATTTCCCCGCAACCTATTCTAGAACCTCATCAATATAAGGTGTTGGGAAAGGATCACGCACACAGGCCGAATTAAGGCTTCTGTAGTCTACATACACTCTAATGTCCTTTGTTCCTTTCTTTCTCTAGATGCCTATTGGGCTAACCCATTCTACTTCTTCCACTGCAAAAATGAGTCCAGCTTCCAACATCTTGTCTATTTTCCTCTTAACCTTTTGTTTCACTTTGGGGTTAAGGAAATATGGTCTATTCCTTACAGGATTTGATCCTAGTTTTAGTTCAATTTTCATCTCTCTCATGGATCCTTTAATCCCTTTTAGCTTTGAAAATGTCTTTGGGAAAAAGTCCTCATACTCTCACAACAGGTTATGTATCTCTTGGCTAGTTTTCTCATCCCAATAATATCATACCATAACTATCTTAAGTTTCTTTGTAGTTCCTATATTGACTTTACACAACTTCAATGGATAATTATAAGAACCATCAATCTGGTTGGGTATAATGTTCTGGATTTCTCTACTTCCTTCTGTTTCCTTAATGGATAAGTTTCTCAATTCTTCTAAATCATCTGGGTTTTCCAAATCCTTCTCAATCTTATAGCATTCTATAGGTCTCTTGTCTGAGTCTAGGTGAAGGTTAGACTGAAGTTCTTGGCTATGCTTTGCACCTACCACTAGGTCTGATTTTCATTCACCAGTATCTGTATAAAGGAATTCTTTAATTCTTTGCAAGAATACTTTAAGCTCAGGGTACTTACTTGTAAACTAGAAGTCCTTGCAAAATTGATCCGCCAATGTTTTCCAATCACTGTTCTATCTTATGGTTTCTTCATGCATGTACCAAGATTTTGGAATTGGACCTAGTGAATGGGGAAATACTTGAACTGATAAGCAAGATGTTATTTCTGCAACTTGCCACTGTGTCACACATTGTTCAATATGTTCTTTAGGATCAGACTATCCATTAAACAATTGCATAACTTGGATATCCGTCTGCATCTCTGATTCCAACTTATCCTTATATTGAGATATATATTGGATATATTTCTTCACATCATCTCAGTTCTCAACTAAGGCTTTGTGATTAGTCCACCATCTAGCAGGAGTGTCCTAAAGGGCTAAGTCCAACACAAAGATCTTTTGATCCTCCACTATCTTGTCTTCCATGTTGACCAAAAAAATGTCAAGTTCGGAGGTACCATCATATACCGGGTGTTCTCTGACCTCAGTTCCAACCCATCTAGTTTCTTTGACAATTGTGCATCTTCTTGAAAATATTTCATATAAACCTTGCTGCCAACTGTCAAATGCCAGTTTTGAATCTTCGTATGCTGATTGTATACTCCTCCAACTTACTAATCCATCAACAATAGGATCTATGTAGTCTTCTCTCACTCCTGTTGTTACAGTGTAAAACTGATCCAAGTCCTCTCCCTCCATATTGTTGTTCAGTGGCTCCGTGTATCGAGGGACTACATATAGATCCAAGGGTTGAACTAAATTTATTCTGCCTGCCTCAAATGTCATATTGTATTTCTTTAGGTCAATCACTACATAGTTTCCGTAAGCCCAAGTGAAGGATAAGGGTCCTTATCCTCCATGATTTCAATCACCTCAAAATCAACTATAGTCTTCACTCCCACAACATCTATTTCCACATTCTCTAGTCTTCCTATTGGAAAAATACAATACTAATTGGCCATTCTTAGATGGATTGGGGAATATGTCAACTGGGGTTTTCCTAAATCTTCCCAATTCTTTTTAGGTAGTACATTAACATTAGGTCCTAGATCTAACATGACATCCTTAATCTCAAACTCATCTAGCTAGGCTGCTAATCTAAACTCTTTTCTAGTTCGTACTTTCCTTCTATGCACTCTCTGAGTATTCTTCTCAGGAAGATTAGTCCTTATTATTGTTTCTGGAGATTCTTCAGTTCCTAGGACTACATATAGTGCATTGCACAACTTTTCTGTCAACTGGTCATTCCCAAGAATATCAGAAAATAACTAAAACCAAAGCTCAACTACATTTTGTGGCTTCTTAGGTTGTCTCATTGTGACTATAGGGTTTCTGGGTGCAGGAGGTGATGCGGGGACTTGAACGATATTAGGGTAAAAAATAGGCTAAGGGGGTTTCTCTTGCATCTCAAGGCCAGGGATATTCTAAAATACTTCTATGGAATTTTTAAAGAATAAATTATATATTAGTGGATCATACCTGTCCTCCTTAGGCACTATTTCTGGATCTAAGGTAAATTGTCAGCATATGCACCATTATTTTCCCCTCCTTGAGTAAAAATATTAAGGTTGGGAAATTTTCCTCTAATAACTCTCTTTATCTTTGAACTGATGAGGTTAGTTCCTCATTGTCGTACCTAATCTTCCCATTTTGCAATTAGTTTTGGGCAGTCTTTAGTTGTGTGCCCATTGGTTCTGCAGTGAGAGCACCATGGTCTTCTTGGATGAGGACAATCTCTAACCATGTGGCCTTTCTCATCATAGTTGTAGCATATACTTGGTCCTCTTCCCCTGGTTCTTCCTCCTCTGAAGTCTCCTCTAGCTCCACCTCCTCGACCTCTTCCCGGTCCCTAAGGGGTTTCATTCACCCTGAACGATGTTCAATCCAGTCTGCCTGGAAGCGCATCCAATGCTCTACACTTATTCATAACATGTTTGGTAGATGCACAAAAATCGCAATGCACAGTATTCAATACTGTTGAATACTTCTAAATAATGGGGCACTATCTTGGCCCATTCCCATGGATTTGACAAATATCGCAATACTCAATGGATGGTGCTACTTGATTACCTAGAAAAGAATGATATGGGGTTCGGGTATGGAATGGTAAATTCGTGGATATTTGCGTAACTCCTCCCATGGGTCCTGGTGAGGGTCCCATCGGATTCTGAGGAGGTCCCATTCCCCTCATTCCTGGACATTCGTTCACCAGATGTCCTTCTATGTAACATATGGTACACCAGACTTGCGGTCATCTTGGCCTAGGTATCGTCAATTCTTGAATATTCTCTATAAGTGTTGATATTTACCCTTGTAGTTGTGACAAATTTGCATCTGTTTGGGGTATGGTTACTCTCAGGCTCCCCGATATCCTGCCATGGCTTCAATATTCGTTGATTGTTCCAAGGCATCTGTCAAAGTGGCTATCCATTGTTGTGTTAATGGAATTTGTGTCATAGGTAGCGATCCTTGGATATACCATTCTCTTTGATGTTCTTCATGGATCAGATGCGCTAACCTCCCTATAGCATATTTAAACTTATGGCTATATTCCCAAGCTGATTCACCTTCCCTTTGCCGAATTTCATGCAACTCAGACAAAGCTTGTTGTTCTGACTAAGGTAGCTTAAACTCCACTATGAACTTTGCCCATACCTTGTGAAGTGTGAATGCTTGACCTTGCACTCCTGGTACCCTTGGCTCAATGGAATTCATGTACCATTTAAGAGAACGACCTCTCAAAGTAGTCTGGAACTCAACCAATTTATTCGTATCTAGAGTTCCTCTAGACCTCCAGATTTCTTCGCATAAGAACCAATGCTGCTCAATATCCTCATCTCCCTTACCCCAAAATTATAGGTATCGATCAATCAAACCTCCCATGTTACCAACCATTGTTGATCTTACTTATCCTACCAAAATAAAACCTAATGGTCCTGGTTACGATCTACCAGGGGATCCCAATATCCTTCCAGTATTCTCACTTCCCAATTGTGGATGACTGACTGACTTTAATGGAACAAGAATAACAAAAGCAATTAGTATATAATTTACCACTTGTATAGAAGACACTTGGGGTATGGGTGATTCGAGACTGGTGCCACTAGCTTCAGAGTGGGTTTATTTGGTATGGGGGGTCTCGTTCTCATCCTCTGGAGCAGTCTCTTCAGCCAAATTCCCAATATTTCTTGGCATTGGGGTTGAATATTCTCTTTATTCTTCAGGATCCATGTCATATTCCTTTTCCCTTTATTCTACACCTTCTTCTCCTTTTCCACCCTCTTGGGGACTTATTTCTCTCTACGCTTCTCTCTCACTCAATCTTTGTCTGACCATTCTTTCTTGTCTTCTCATCCTTTGAAACTCTTCCATCTATCCTTCCTCTACTTCTCCTGGTCTAAATTCTTTCCGCAACTTATCAGATTGTTTTACTGCTTTCTTTATCTTACTGTGCCAACACTTCTCAACTATGGTGACTCTTTTTAAGGCTCTCTCATATCTTGAGTCCATTTCTTGCTGCTCTCCCATTTGTCAAAGAACCCTCTCCCCTCTCTTAGTCCATGAATCCACCCAAACCTTACCCCACCCCAAGTGAGGGTGTTTACACTACCATCTCAGTCAGGGACATAGTCATCGTCCCCTCTTCCATCAAGAAAAACTTAATCCACAAGGGGATTTCCCTCAACAGTCTTCCCCTTGCGTCTTTCTTGAAATCTATGTCTTCCTGTGAAAATGATTGGATATTCTCAGCTGTAAACTCGATAATGTATCCTTCTATCATTGTACTGACCTAGAAATCGATCTCTCGCGTTACTGGATGATCAAATCGATGAAGTGTTGTGATATTTTTTGTATCCCAAGAATAGGTCTTCTTGAATTTTTCTTGCAATTTCAGAGCTTCTTGGAGCCTATATATCTAGTGGAAAAGTTATTTCATGAACTTAACCCAGAATATATCATACCGGTCACTTGATATTTCTAAGTAAAAGACAACCTCCCATGTATCTTTCACAATTTTTTCTCTCAGCTCCGCTTCTTTTCATATGAAGGCATCACAATTTCTCTCCCACCACTAGTGAATATCATATCTATGAATCCATGGAAGCATTCTCCCTATAGGTTCCCTTTTAACACAGGTCCCGACAACATAACGATTTTGTTGGTGTGGAATTCATCAGACCAGGGTCCTTCTCAGTTTTCCAACAAAAGGCACTGATTAGTCTAGAGAACTAGAATTTTCATCTCCTCCAAAGAGAAGAAGTCTCACCCAAAGTGAAACCAAGACAAGAAAATAGGGAAGGGAAAGGAAAATACTTAGGTAGGTTTCCAAAATCTTCAAGATTCACCATGATCTTGCGCAAGATAGACTAACCACATAACTTATATGAACTCATTCATTCTGGAAATAAAGACACTCAGGTTGTGGAATCATTTGTAAACATATACAACATATTGATATTATCAAGCATAAAGAAGTACTATAAGGAGACAATTCATAAGCATAAACACATAATGACATAGTGATTTCAAAATTTTAGGTCCTTCCATATATATTATCAGCAGAGATTCTCAAATACAATCTAAGAGATACAAATTAGTACCCTGTCGTAAACTTTTGGCTTCGGACTCGTGTCACAAATCTCTATCTATGCTCTTTCCCCAAAATGTATACAAGTTACAGTCACAGAACCTTTAATTTGTCTGCACCCTCTATGCAATATATGAGAAAAACCTACAAACAAGAAACTACACCCAACTATATCCAAAAATAACATCCAAAACCCAACCCTTTTACAATAATATGCATCTCATATATAGGCTGAGCTGGATCTTCTGGCCTTAGGCTCCGCATGCTTTCTTGTTCTTGTTTTGTTTTAACTGTTTTCTGTTTCTTTGCTTGCTCCATTTTCCAGCTTCTTTTATAGCTTGCACAAATCATGTTTGACCAAAATTGGTATTGTAGTCCTCCTTGCACAACTTCAAACCAAAAAAGAAGGGCCCAACAGAGCACGGTGGTAAGTGCAGCCACGGGAGGTCCACTGAGGCAGTCAACGGCACTATTTGTGCTCCCCGACTTATACTTGATGCTAATATGAAACTGCTCCAGGTATGTGGACCACTTCTGATGGTATTCGTTCTGCAACTTCCCCTATGTCTTTATGAACTGCAAAGGCTTGTGATCAGTGTGGATGATTGTCTCCTTTCCCAGAATGTAATGTTTCCATTGATGGCAATATTGTACAATAGAATACATTTCCTTGTCATACGTGGGGTATTTCCAGACCTTATCCGATAGTGTCTCACTATGGTATGCTACCAGATGACTGTGCTGATTGAGAACTGCACCTACAACATAGTCGGATGCATCAGTCTCAATATAGAACAATTGTTGCAGATTGGGTAAGGAGAGTACTGGAGTTGAGCACTAGTGATGCTTCAGATCATCAATTACTCATTTTTGTTCCTTCCCCCACATGTAATTTTACTTTCCACCACCCTTGGTCACTTGGCTGAGGGCCCATGCAATATGGGAGAATCCGAATACAAACCGTCGGTAGAAGTTGGAAACTCCCAAGAAACTCTAAAGCTCGGTTAGTGTGGTGGGGGTTGGCCACTCATGAAGAAATTGGATCTTAGTTGGATCCACATGTACCCCATGTGTATATTTTAACCTTGTACAATATTTACTACAAACAGATCTTCAGTATAAGAATAGAAAAGATTTAATGGAAAATACAACCATTACACAAAGATTTTTCCCCTGGAAACCCAAACCGGGAAAACCAACATATTCTTTATTCATTCATAGTGCTACATTGTTTAGAATACAATATACAGATAGGATACAAAGACATCCAAAACCCTAACCCAATGACTCAGATTAGTCAACAACCCTAATTCCTTAACCGGAAATAGAAAACCATCGGCAAAAAACCATGTGCTGAAAAACCACCTAAATATGTGACATGTTTCCTGAGGCAGAAAAAGTTTTCTCGGGGGCTCTGCCCCTGAACCCCCGCGCGAAGGGATTCGCCCCCCTACGCATCATTGAGAAAACAATATAACACATACCCAACACCATTTTCATCAATAATGTAGCCCAAGTATTGGACCCTGTTCATGCCAAAGGATCATTTTTCCAAGTTGGCATATAGCTTGTGTTGTTGCAGAGTGCTCAAAACCTGATGAATATGTTGCATGTGATCCTCCCAAGTTTTTTTGAAGATGAGGATGTCATCCAGATATACCACCACAAAAGAGTTGGTGAAGGGTCTCAATACATCATCCATCAACCTCATGAAAGTTGTTGGTGCATTTGTTAGGCCAAAGGGAATGAAAAACCATTTGAAGAGACATTCTTTAGATTTGAAAGTTGTCTTCCATACATTAGTCAATTTGATAGGAACCTAGTGGTAGCCAGAATTTAGGTCAATCTTGCTGAAGAAATTGGCCCCCTTCAGTTGGTCAAGAAGGTCATCAATTCAAGTAATTGTGTATTGGTTCCTGACCATGATTTTGTTTAATGCTCTGTAATCAATGCAGAGCCTCCAGGTCCTATATTACTTCTTCACCAGTACAATCAGGGTTTTGCAAGGGGAGGAGATCGGTTTGATGTGCGCCTTTTGAAGAAAATACTGGATCTGATGCTTGATTTCATCATTTTTCATTGGCGAGCAATGATAAACTGGTCCATTAAGCATAGGTTCACTAGGAGTTAGATCAATTGGATGCTTGACTTGGTAGTGCGTCAGTACCCTGATGGGTGAGGAGAAGATGTCTTTGTACTCTTCCATGATTCCATCCACTTGCTTATTCTGCAAAGAGAGTCTTTGTGTATAGGTCACGGATGTGGTGGGGACCTTCTTCTTACTATGAGCATGGATCACAAAGAAGATGAACTTCTTGGTATGTGAAATTACCTTACTGCATTTCTTATCATAGATTAAAGAAATAATAGTAGGCGGGGATACCTCTGGTATCATGTACAATTGTCTACCCAAAGTAATAATAAAATTGTTGGGTCTAGACTCATACATAACATGTTGTTTCCACAAATATGAATGTCCTAAAAGAACATCACAAAATTCAAGGGGAGAAATATCACACAATACCTCATCTTTGAAGGGCTTAATGCCATAGGGAAGACGACATTATTGGCTGACGCAAATATCTCTTCCTTGGTGAATCAAGTCGATGGTGTAGGGATACAAATATGATGTCATCAATAAGTCCAACTGCTTGACGACCTTTGTTGAGATTAGGTTCTTCTGACTACCACTATCGATAATGAAATGAAGCAAATTCCCCTTTCATATGTGAGTGAAAGAGGCGTTCCCCTTTCTCTGGTTCTTCTCGTTCGATTGGATGGAATTTGGTGGTAGAGATAGTGGAATTGGGTTCGACATCGATAATCTCCTTTAATCCTTATATATTTGATTCAGAGTCAGAATGTTCCTCTAAATCGAAATATTTCAGCTCGACCACCAATGACTGCTTCAAGAGACATTCTTCGATGTTGTGACAAGGGATGTTATGGTATTCACACCACTTTCTTGTGTCCTTCTTCGACTTCTCATTACCCTTCTTGTGTTGTGGCTTGGACTATTTTTCCTAAGAGTGGCCATCCTTGCTTTGTCCCTTTTTTTGTGGGTTGGGGCCACTTTTCCTTGCTTCGGCTGTGAGGAGTTTACAGATCCATACTCTCACCTCTTCTCCTTAAATTTCTTCTTGATCTTGAAAACATATTTGTAAGTCGTACCCAATGATGTGATGTACATAAACTCCATTTTTGTTTGAATGTATCTATGCAGACAACTACGGTATTTGAGCACTAGATGTCATTCAGAGTCTTTGATACCCAATTTAGTGCACAGGGTATGGAAAATATTGGTCAAAACTAGTACTGTCTCGTCCCTTTCATGACACGGGGTGGTACATCTTGTGTATTGGTCCTCATAGCTTCCAACAAGGTAGTACTTTTATTTAATGGAATCCTTGAAATAATCCCATGTGGAGGTGACTGCAAATATTGAAGATTTTTCTATGGACCTTTTCTCATAGTAAGTATACCACCAGTTCTTAACACGGGGGATGACCTTGAGGAGTGAAAAAATAATATTTTCCCTATCGGAAAAATTGTGGACCGAAAAATACCCTTCGAACATATTCAACCATTTATCTACAACATATGCATCTGTCAGTCCTTCAAATAATTGAATATCAAACTTTAGGTGTACCTTGAAGGGGGTTACATGGCCACTTAATGAAGATGCCTCTCTTGTGGGAATCCACCAAAGGATCTGTGCAAATTTTTCCATCATTTCATTCCTTTATCGTGCAAGGGATTCCTCGATCAACATTGTTATCACTGAAATTTAGTCCACAAATGGTTACATCAATCCAACATCGTCAAACAATTATGAGGTCACCCATGGACCAAAATTACCACAAAATCATTTCCAAAAGGTCCAAAACTATACAACCAGTGATAAAATTAAAGTGCGTTATGACTACACAGGGCATGCGCGCACATGCGTTATCTAGAAACGCAGGAAAAATGCACATGTGCACGATGCACGATTGTGGTTGCTAAAAGCCGTGCACATATGAGAATGACACATTTATGATATTGGTAGGCCTCCCACCCACTTCTGGTTTAGCTTCCAAGTTGATTTGACACCCAAATATCGACCGAATCTGATTGGGTGGCTGGTCAAATACCTAAAAATGCCGTAAATTGCCTCTTTTCACACTATAAGTTGGTTGCACAATACCCCAAAGTGGTTCTATAAAACAAATCCATGGGTGCACTTCATTTTCAAGGAATTCATTTGCAAGGTTATGCTTCTACTATTCTCTTGGGAAATCCTCTTTTCTCACCAAGAGTATACTAGCATCATTACATTGGGCAATCCATCTCACCTCTTGAGTGGATTAGCTTGGGATTCTTTCACCATTTCTTTCAAAGTTGTAATAAGAGCTTAGTTTTGGGGGTCCAAGAGCCCTCCCTTGGAGGAATAAGGGACCCAATGTCCTCTTTCTTCTTGGTGTTTTCTTTCACTAATATAATCCTTGCCATTGGTGACATGAGTCTTATTGTTTTTTTGTTCTTATGTCCTTATGCTCAATATTTTAGTTGTTCTTTTATTTCTTAGTTTAATTATTAGCTTGTTCTTTTATGTTTCTTTCTCTAACCCTTTTCCTTTATAGCTGTCTTGCTTAGCTAACCCAACTAAGCTTGTAATCACCTCTGTTTTGCTCGTTTAGGTGACAAAAGAGGCGCAAAAAACATTTTAAAAGGATCTCCTGCTCCATCATATTTCTTTTCATCCCCCATGGGTTTTTATCGAGATTAGTGTGATCGATCTTGCAAAGGCTTGATTGGTTCGAGTCCCAGCTTTGTGTACCCAGATCTTCTCGAGGACATGCATGAAGAAAAATAAATGAAGAGAAGACTGCTCTGATACCATTGATCCAGATTTATGAGTAGAAAAAAATGAATAACAAAATTAATACAATAACAAAAAGATACGTAGAAAAATAACAATTATCTAGTGAAAAATAACTTCTATTGAATAAATAAAATAGGTTGAAACTGTAAAACTGCATAACTAAAAACAACTTGCTCAAATGGTGGTAGCTATCCCTGAGAAGATATGTGGCTTCTACATGCATCCGTTTGAGAAAAATTATTACAATGAGGCTCCATAGGCTTCTTTAACATTACTCATGAATTCCAAAACCCTAGACATCCAAAAACCTAACCCTAGGATATGAAACACCAAAAGTTATGTGGGCCTCGATGGGTAAGTTGGTACCTCAACTTCTCGGTATCGTAAATTTTGCATACGACCTTCATTTTAGGTGTGTGATAGACCATTGGAAAGGTATTTCCTAGAACTACACACTATGATGTCAAACTATAACTCCATATATAGTTTGAATGTGGCAAGCCAAAAAAAACATTGTTTAGGGCCCCAAAATGGCCCTAGAAGTACATAAAGATGTACTAACATGAAAAGTTCCAAAATAATCTAGTTGGGTTACATGGGAAACCACAATATCCACATGGAATTTGTGTAGGGATTCTGACAACCTCGTAAGTGCATAACCCACAATTACAAATAATTACAGAAGAACATGTTGAACTAAAATTGTCAAAAGGAGCTTGTTGGAATAGGTGGGTGGCCACCAATATCCACTTGAATCAATGAGGAAATGATAGAAAGGGTGATGGAAACCATAACAGGTATAAAATTTCTCATTCCCATGTGACATGAGAAATGAAAAGGGATTTGGTAAGAATCCCTTCTAATTTTTTATTATTATTTGATGATATGCATGTATTTTGAGTGGTTGTTGCATGCCATTAATACCCAAGCAGGGTATTATTAAGGATGGAGAAACCTGAAGGACAGAGGGAGGAACCTATGGAAGCCAAGAATGATTAAGATCCTTGCAAGAAATTTATGAAAAATATTCCATGAATGGATTGACAAACCAAGGAGTGATTGGGAACAAAAGTGATCATAAGCAGTGCATTGATTTAATGCATTAAGGAGATGCATGTGGTAAGAGAGTAGGAATGTGTGGGACTACCCATTGTGGAATAAGGATCTTCCATTAATCTATAGAATTAAAGAATGGTAAAGAGAAAAATCAGTTGGTCATAAAGGTTAGAACCCTGGTTACCAGAGGAGAAAGAATTCTTGAGTGCATTCATATGAAATTTTTATTTCATAAAATGTATGCTAATTTGAGGACACAGTCAACTAAAAGAAGAAAAGAAAATAGTTATTCTATAGTAATTAATATGGATAGAAAATCCATATGGTGATAGGTTGGATGAAAACCCAACACACCATTGAAAGTGTGCCTAACATGAAAGGTAATAATCCCAAAATCAATGCAAGGATGCATTGTGTGAAAATGTGGCCATGTGCATTGACACATTGAATTAAACTTCAATTAATATTTGAATCGCATGTGATTGGGCCTAATATGATGAAATTAAGCATGAATATGGAATGATATTTCCTTGAACAAATGAATTTGATGCAATCGTTAGATTGCACAAGTTAAGAATTGTTTGTGATGTCATTGATATGTGAAAAATAATATATGTATGTGCATGAGGATCTAATAGTTTGTTTGGTTGAGTGAAGAATGAATTGCAGGAAGGAGGGTTATTGGATATGGTAGTGTTTTAATCCCATCAGGAATACTAATTCCTATTGTTTATGAAAGAGAGAAACTACCATGAGAAAGAAATATAATGCTTGTGGGATCTGGTTCCTATATGGAACAAATTTGGAAATAGAAATGTGAAACTTGAAATCTGTGGGTGATAGATTTGAAATAATTTTGATCGAAATAATGGAAGCATCTCATGAATTTATATATGTATCTAATACAAGTGAGAGGAAAAATATTTTTTTAGGGAGGATAGATGATGGATCTCAAAGTTCGAAAGCATGGAAAATGACTATTGTAGTGACATGAGAACCCTGTGATAAGCTAAGATCCTCATAGAATGACGTGTCGTGGTGATGCAGGCCAGAGGGATGCCTCAACTGTAAGACTCGAGGAAGTCTCAAAAATTCTTTTTGTGCGAGAAATCCTTGGAAAGGAAAAATGGATCACCCGAGGGACTGTATGGCAAAGAAGGGGATGCCTAAGCCCGGGCCTAGGGGGTGAGTGACCACAAATAAGAGGAGACATTAATAGTTCTTGTAATATGTCAATTACGATCATGCACACAACGGGTATTTCAAGGAATACAATGAGAAAAGTTAATGAGACAACCATATGGATGCAAATCCATAAACTAGACAGACAAGTATTATGATGATTGTAAATTTCCTCTTGAGTTATGAACCGTAATAAAATGTTTATGCATGAAATGATGAATTGACATTCTTGTTGTTTTATATTGGCGTAGGAATGTGATAAATTCCAATATTCCAGGAAGGGACCAGACCAAGAAAAGAAAAATGATTCTAAACTAGATGAAGGATAAATACATGGCAGGTGTTATTGAGAAAGAACATCGAGGAAAAGGTTTCTTTGAAGGGGAAGGGGATTGTAACACCCCTTTCCTAAACCCCTGATTATATGTAATTAATCATAGTTAATGATTTCCATGCCATGACATGTGAATAATGTAAATGTATTGTTATTTTAATTAATATTTCCAACAACTAATTGTGGGGGTGAAGCCTTGAGTATTGGCCATGATACGACTAGAGGAAAGGGTGAGGAAACCTATAGAAGTGTTCATCATTCTAAATATGGACCAAACCTCCTTGCTGATAATATTGGATATTCATTGGCTCCAATTTCAAGTAAAATAAGTTAATGAGGAAGGATGGTAGTTGGGAAACCAACTACCCTAAATAAATCCAGGCATGGAAGATCAGGTTAGGACAACTGAAACTGTCAACCACAGGTACCATAGGGTACCATTTCTGTAGATCAGATTTATCCAGGGGTTTCCTTCTTACAAAAGGAAGGGGATATGTTGAAAAACTTCCCTAATGATGTGTGGAAAAGAATGACATGAGGGTATATAGGAAGGGAGGAAAAAAATGTGGCAAGATATAGAGAACTTGAGAGAGTTTGTATGGGCTAAAGAGGTTGGACTGTGTAAAAACACAGTAACAGAAAATGAGTGGGATATCTAAGTCTTAGAGGGGAGAATCTAGAGACCCTACCTAAGATGGGAAGGCTGGGATATTGATATTGGGAAGGTATTTGACAAACCTTATTAAGGCCTAAGTTATGTGGGTGTGAGAACATCTCTACCAAGAGTGGTGTGAAGGAGAGTGTCCTTCACAAATTTCTGAAAACCAAAGAGAGAGATATTCCTTGGTGGTATCATGGCTTGGCATGGGGGTGGATAGAGTGATAAGAGTGAATGCATCTGAGCCTATGGTTGGGTGGAAATGTTAACACCCACAGTCAATTGGATGGTTATCAATTGTAAACGATAAGTATTTTTGAACCCTGTGTATTGAATGTAATTTATGACTAAATCTCTATAATTGTCTCGAGGATGTGCATGCATGAGTGACTATTGGATTGGTGGATCTCTTATATGTTATGAATTCCATCAATTGAGAAATCATATAGTTATGGGCATGCTTATGTATGTGAAATATTGAGCTTTGTATCGAATCTAGTTAAAGTAATGAAACTGTAACCTTGTTAATCGTGCACATAATTATATTTATAACCATATATGTACATAAATAGAGGCCACCTATATGTCAAAACACTTGGATCAATATACTTGTGCATCACAGTGTTTGGTTTTCCTGTGATAGACATATTTTCTGAACAAAATAAATCAAATGTATATTGCGTAGTAAAAGGAGTGCCTTGGACCTGAGAAAGGATTTTTGAAATTCGCCAAGTCTTGAAAAGACTCAGTGAAACCCCATGAAATTGACTAAGTTATGGATTGGATTGTCAAGCTTGCATAAAGGCTCTTGTTTTTCCTAGAAGATCGAGACTGCTGATCTGGCACAATAGTTAGATCTGGGTCCTCTGTTCAACATAGGGTGAGACACAGTCTTGATCATCGATCTGGTGGTGTGGAGGGATCCTAACCTTCCATCGAGGCAGGTTATGATGCCTATAGAGGGTATACCTTGAATCAACGAGGACCATTGATCCATCAGAGGATAACTGTGGAAGATGTGAACTATTAGATGCATTGTGGTGGATGAGGTCAGAGGTCGAGGGATTATAAGGCCCAGTTCCATCACAACCATTGGATTTGGCATAGTGATTTGATTGAAACCATAGATCCTAAGGGGAGTGCTATCGAAATACCTTGGTTGGGTTTGTTAAATTACTGAAAGGGGGGGGTGAATCAGTAATAGAGAAATTCAATCCTTTTCTAACCACAATATGAAAGTATTATATCAATGTAGCATTATCATCCAATAATTGTAGAGTAAATAAATAATGAACAAATGAGAAATCATACACATACACAATACACCAATGTTTTTATGTGGAAACCCAAAGTGGGAGAAAACCACAGAATGGTTTTTCTTATATGTCTTTAAGAATTACATTCATTGGAAGCACCAAATTCCTTTGTTTTCCAGCTGCAATTGGAAGGAGGCTCCAATCCCCTAGTTTCTCAGGCTACAACCTGAGGGAAGCTCCAACTCCCCAATTCTCTGGCTACAACCAGAAGGAGGCTAAAACCCCCTATGTTCTTCGACTACAACCGGAAGGTGGCTACAACCACCTATCCTTGCCCCGACGTATAAGTAGAATGGTGGAACCATTTTCACACTATCACTGTGAGATATAATGTTGCAAACTTGTACCAATCAACCTAAACCATGCATCAAACATGCATCAACTTGTATCTCAACCTGTAATCAACCTGTACCATAAAAAATTTCATCAACCATGCACCAACCTGTACCAAACAACCTATAATCAACCTATACCATAAACAAGTGCATCAACCATGCACCAACCTGTACCAAACAACCTATAATCAGCCTATACCATAAACAAGTGCATCAACCATGCACCAACCTGTACCTCAACTTGTACCATCAACAAGTGCATCAACCATGCACCAAATATGTGCCAACTCATCAACTAATTGTCTCAACCATGTACCCAATATGTACCTCAACCAAAATCCCTCATCAATTTCATCATCAAAATCTGATTTGTAACTCTATAATAGACCTGGTTTATATGATCACATACCTGCAAACCTTCCTTAACTTTAACAACAAGAGACTAGCATTTTATCAAACTTTAATTTAGTCTCACATGACTAGTTTTGTATTAGTCAACAACCCTAACTTGCAATAATCATAACTATGTACCTATAATGAATAAATATCTGAAAATGGTACACAATGTTTTTCAATTTCTTTTATGGAATTCCTCCAGATTTCACTATTTGGAACCTCTCGGAAAAGGAGTTACAGAAAAAATGACATACCTTGTTGAATTCTGGCTTATTCTAGAGAGCAAACTTGTAGAGCATGCCCCGCACATAATGTTTGTTGCATGGATATGAAAATTGTACACACAATACTATATATTTTACTATAACCAATAAATTTGGTCTTACTGAATTTGGATCTGTTATGAAGAATTTATGATGTTTTTACCTGAAACACTTGTTTTAGACTAGTTTCAAGACTAGCCACAAACCCTATTTTCCACGGTGTGTAACTAAAAAAATACAATGACCCACAAGCTGAAATTTGTATCATGGATACTTGGATATGTTTTCTCAATGTACTCCCAATTTCACAATCTGAATCATTCTAGAAAAAAAGTTATTGCAAAAATGGTGAGATGACTTGTAAATAACATACCTTAAAAAGCATCATCAAAATAATTTATCCTCCCTTGAATTTCAGTCTTCTTTACTTCACCTTCCCTCTGAAATTTGACTTAGATATCCTTTGGTTACCTCAATCACCTATAGATATTTAGTATGATCAAGTGTGATTCATATGAGAGAGCCTTGCCTCTTATTTATACTTTCATGTAGCTTCCTCAAGGGGTTACCTTTTAACCATCTTAACCCACTTTCCTTATTTTAGGGTTAACTCACTTCTAACCACTTGTCCAATTAGTAATTTATCCATTAAATTTAGTATTTAAATAATTTATTTTGTATTCACTTTGAATTATAGTAAACTCATCACTTAACTTTATTATTTATCTTCTAAAATCTCTTAAACCACTTTGACTACTTTGACCTTTTGGGTCTTCTAAATGACTCATGAGGGTTCTCCAACTTCACATGGCCATAATTCTCTAGCCGTTAGGATTTATGTGACGTTCCACATACCACCGGAAAAGGCATGACATGTACTATACATATAGAATATTATTACCTACAAATATATCAAAACTCATACCAATATTCATCAAACAAACTTGGGTCCATTACCCAAACCTTTCTCCAAATTCACATGGCCATAACTCTCTAATCATGAGGAGTTATGTGACATTCCACATACCTTTGGAAATGGAATGACATGTAATATCCATATGGAATAGTCTAAATTGTAAATATATAAAAACTCATACCATTATCCATCAAACAAACTTGGATCCATTACCCAAACCTTTGTGCTACCGAAATTTGCTACCATAATTTCTTAAAGAGTTGACATCAATGACAACCAACCTAAATAATCAATAGAAGTAACCTTGGATGTTAGAATGGAAGCACCCCGATGAAAGAAACCAAGGGAAATATGGGATTTTTATCGGTGGACAACCTAGGGATGAATTCCATTGTAGATTTTTATGGGTCTCATTTAAGTGAGAGTAAGAGGAAAGTGACATCTTGTTGATGTCATGTTGACGGGAAATGTCTATGTACACGAGGATGATACGTGGAACCCTATAATTGGTGAACCTATAATATGTTGACCATATCTTGTTTATGATCTAGATCACAACCTAATAAAGCATCGGTTATATCTAGTATTTTTTGTTTCACTATCATGAGAAAAAAATATTTACTTGCGCTCATGAGTCTCTTTATTTTCCCTGTGTTTACTAAAGAAACATTAGTCTTAATACGATGAGCTCTGAAAATATATTCAACCCCATCATTGAAAATATGATATTTATTTTCTTTGCAATAAAATATGTTCTTCCTATCAAATAGATATGGACTACTCAAGACAATGTTGCAAATGTCAAGAGGCACAACATCTAAGTCAACGTCGTCAAAAAAATTAGTTGTAATTGCAAATCTGATCTTACACTGTTTCATCACCTGCAACTTAGCATATTCTCACACCCATCCTAATGGATATGGATTTTTTTGAGGTATCGTATTCAAACCCAACTTCTTAACAATTTCTTCAAATATTATGTTAACTTGAGATCCATTGTCAAATAAAGTATCTACCTTTATATGCTTGACTATAACTTTGACATGGAAAAACTCGCTTCTCTTCTTTTGATTAGTATCACTTTCCAACTTAGCAGATTGAACTGAAGAATTAGAATTGATAGTTGATATACCTTTGATTCATATTGCCATGATATTAGATTCATCCCCGAAATATGACCCTAGATCCTGATGATCTAATGTAAAAATCTTATGCTTCCCTTTATCCTTGAACTTCTTTGGTCGTAATTTTGGATGTAGCTTCCAACACTGTGATTCCTCATGTCCCTTTTTCTTACAGTGGGAACATGTAGGTCTTTCCTCATCTTGATTTATTGTAGCTAATTCCTTACTCTTCCATTTACCTTTAGGTTTCTTTTTAAACTTGTATGGCTTCTTATCTTCACTCACATTCTTACCCTTTCTAGCCTTTGGATGTGTAGCTTGTACAAACACCTTATCAATGTTAGTAGGGTTACACATTAAAATAGTGTGATGGAGATATGAGTGCATGCCACCAATATACTTCTTGTGTAAATTCCTAAATATTATGGCCTTTACCCTATCTTAGATGCTTCCATTCTATTATTTCCATTTGTGTATGTGCCAATGGATAAAACTATTTTCTTATAGCCTTAGTAAACTTATCCCAAGAAGATATTACTTTAACCTTTTGAACAAGACCAACTTGCATCTTAATCTCCCACCATATTAAGGTTGTGCCACTTAGTTGAAGAGAAACTAATTGTATCTTTGTAGCCTCATTCATGATCTTTTGAACCATGCAATATACCTCTATTTATTTGATCTAGTTTTCCAATTTATCATACTTATAACTTGCAAGCTCTCTTTTACCAATTTTGAGTTTGTCTCTTGTAATCATTCACTTGCAAAGAATTTTCAAACATTTTCTGATACCAATTTGATCCGAAAAATCCTTAGATGTTGATTATTTTAAATATATAAACATCTAATTGATCTTTGAAATAATAATGATCACTTGACTATTTGCAATTTACATGTGAAATACTTATCTAACCAAATACACTTTAATGATAAAAGACTTACAAATAACTTAGCATAAAATGAACAATAATAATGAAATCACATACACAAGTTTGATAGTAGAGTTCACCCAATTTGGGCTACATCTCTGGGTCTTCTTCCACTAGAGACCTCTTTATTAATTCTCAAATGCATGTGTTTTACGACGATTTTTTTACATGTTGCTCAAATGCAAAAACATAATGCACTGTTGGATTCCTTGCGAAAAATCGTGAAAAATGACTATAAATTTCTTAAAACAATTTGAAGGGACCTATCAACATGATTTATGGTGTAGCCTCAAAGTCTTTGTACCCTCAGACACACATTTTGAGACATAATCTCTGCAATTATGACGAGTGTCCTCAATTCTTGATTTGTGCACCATTAAATAGGGCATGAACCACCTTAACCACCATCTGAAACTGTGGGTAGAAATCAAGTTTTAGTTAGATGGGTTCATAACAAACCCATACCCATAGGGGAGTTGGTTAAGTGTTGGCACATTTAATTGGCACATTGGGGGATCAAATCCTGTTGAACTTGCCATATTTTATGGCATGGTTTTTGTTTGTTATATGGATATACACCCATATTTTACATATATAGTATACAGTTGGCTTGGAATCCCCGTGAGTTACCATGGTCATACCATGTGATCATATGAAAATATATGTATGTAGGGGTTGAGGGCTTGGGCCCTCGACCCTTTTTTCCACTAGATAATCCTTTGACCAACAATAAAATAATGTGGCGCCATGTATAGGTAAGCATCTATTGTATAGCTCATTAGTAACAGTGGCTTGGTAAGGTTTATGGAGGTCATGGGTTCAACCTACATAACCAGTGCAGTCTGACTGAGATGATGCATCGCCATGGAAGCTTGACCACACCTCTGTTGTTGTTTATGAATTTTTTGAGTATATGTAGGATTTTTCTTATTTTTGTAATAGTGATTGGTTGAGTAGAGCTCTCAATCGGTAATTTTTTTCTGCTAGAGCCGTTCTCTGGTTATGTAATCGATTTGATACTTTCATGTTAATAGAAGTAAAATTCCTTTCTCTTTCATTTTGTTTGTAAAGTTGTTTAAAACAATCGGGCATGGATGATCTAGTCGAGGATCGTGATGTTGTTGTGATGGAGGTTTGATCATAGTAGTATCTTGACCAGTTTTATTCATTTCCTTGTATTCTCTTTCCCCTCTCACATTGAATGGCTCGGGCATGGATGATCCAGTCGAGTTTTTGCAGTTGTAGGATGATCGAGGTTTGATCATGCTGCAGTTGTAACTATTTCCTGAGTAGACATATTTTAGTGTCTAAACTTGAGCTCAAGAGTGCTCTTGAGGTTGATTTTTCCTCCTCTGAGCTGCTGGAAGACCTAATGCCCAAGATAGTCTCATTCATATCTCCCCTAAGTCTTCCCTCTGCTCTCATTTTAACTCAATTTCTTGACTGATGTTAATGTGGCCCTCACTTCTGTGTACATTTCCTGTCCAGTAATGTGTTGAACATCATCTAGATTCTGAGTTTTCTCCCATTTGACCTCTTTAAACCAACTCATGACATAAAAAGTATGATGGGTATTGGGCTTACCTCCAATGCAATCTGGAGGTGACTTCTAGTGCTAACATTTCTAGCGTCATTTCTGGGGATGAATTGAAGATTTTCCCTGGGATTGAATGACAAAGCTTACTGGTTCTGAAGATGCATCAGAACTTAGTACATCAAATATTGCAACTGTGCACCTAGCGACTCCACTGAGGCGAATCCACTATCTCAACTCCATTTTTTCAGTGTGGCTGCTTCTGGCTACACCTGGTAGCCCTTGGGAGAACACAATGATCATATTTGGTCTTTGATTGTGAACAAAGACCAGACACACTCTCACTACACATCATTCACCTGGAGACTCCATGGTTGAAGGATTGATTGGTGACTCCACTGGTTCAGAATGGACAAAATTCTGGCTCGAAGGTTTGCACCTTTTAATTTTTCTATTGTTCTTGTTTTTCCTAACATTGTTCCTGTTGTCGATGAGTGCGTTGATTTCTTTCCCATATTTAAAGAGCATAAATAGGAAAACCTTTCCCAACATCTCTATGAGTTTCATGAACTCATGCACCAATGGGAGATACATCATGAAGATGTATTAATGAATATGTTCATGTTCTCATTAGTAGGAGATGCTCGTTAGAGGTATCACTCCTTACCCCCTGCTAATGAGAACATGAACATAGGCACTGTCAAAAATTTCAATAGGCACTATCAAAAGTTGTATTCCTCTTAGTTTATTTGCCATAATTGTTGTGAGGAATATGAAGACCATGATCAAGATACGACTGTCTAATGAAGTCTGTAAGGATGAGGACCATGAGGAGGAAGAATATGTTTTAGGTAGGCTGATGAAGCTGGTAAAATCACTCATTGTCGAGATATAAATGTTCAAATTTGAGGAAAGCACAGAGGATTTTCTAGTCCTCGAAGCAGAGGTTATTGGAGGCCCTAATGATGATGGTGAGGTTGAGGACTGCATAGCCATAGAGGTAGCATATTTTTCCCTTGATGCAATTATTGTCTCATATTTAAGTGAAGAAACAGTTGAGTATTTAGATGAAGAACAACAAAGCCCTACATCACATTTTGATAGCATGAGGAGCAACCAGGCTGCATATGACAACTACGAATCAGATTCTGAGATGGAAATGAAGGATTTCTAAGAGAATACCATAGATTCTTATCCTATGTTCATTAAAGGAAAATATTGTGAGGAAATCAACCATCCTTGGCCCGCGGGAATCACTGAGCAGTAGATTGAAGAGAAAAGCTCTTCCAATGGTCCTATTTATGATGATTATGACTCTGAGCCTTGGGAGAGCTAGGAAGAGGAGGAGCAGGAGGGGCAATTTATCTCCTATCTAGATCCTATCAATGAGAAACTATTACCCGAGATCATTTAGTCTGCATCAACCTCTCATTCACCTGTGCTTACCAGAGATATTCAACCATGTGTGAGGAGTTGTGGAGTAGATTAGGCTGTCTGTTCTGAATTGTTTGGAGTTTTCCACCCGTTTTATGAGCCTTTCAGCGAGTACATGGAGATGCATTTCCTTCATGCCTTGGAGCTACCAAGATTTATCTCAACTTTTTCATTTGGAGGAAAGCTGAAGGATGTAACCATTATACTGTCATAGTTTCATCATCTGTTATTCATCACTAACAGAGTAAAATATCTTCTAGTTAGGAAGTTACTTGAATGGCTATGGTGGAAGTGTTCTTTCACCTAGCACTTTGTAAATTCAATTAGTTTAGGACTGTATATAAATAAGCTCCTGTGGAGCCCATGTCTATTTATTTTCATTTTTTATTTATCGGCATGTATTCCTCAGCACGGTGTTTTGAGATTGACTCCATAGCCCAATGTAGAAGGCAACTGGAAATGCAAAAGATATCTTAGAGCCTCGCAGTGAGGACTTTATCCCCCATGGAGCCTAATGTTAGCACATATATTTGTAAGGGGGTATTTCCCTAAGGAGCTGAGCCTTGGGTGAAAACATGCGAGAAAAGGGGCTTAAAAACCCACCAAACACATTTTAACCTAATTCTATGGGTGGACCGATGGTTTGGGCAC
Source organism: Picea sitchensis (assembly GCA_010110895.2). Taxonomy (NCBI): domain Eukaryota; kingdom Viridiplantae; phylum Streptophyta; class Pinopsida; order Pinales; family Pinaceae; genus Picea; species Picea sitchensis. The sequence goes on along the minus strand of SNQJ01S0021866.1, from coordinate 61,174 downwards.
ATTGTGCTAAGGAGCACGCATATCTAGGCATATGATCTTGGTGCGCTCAGATACATGGTCCCAATCCGATATCAAACCCCACCCCCCCCCTTGGTGCGCTCAGATACATGGTCCCAACTGATATCAACTCCCCCCCCGGCCGACCTTCTTCCTTTAACGGGGGGGGGGGGGTCCCAAGTTGGTGATTTTTGAGCATGGCCCCCCCACTAATATGGTATAAGGCACCCCTCCTTTAACTAGAACACTTCCTGGCCGAATTTTTCCACTTAAAAATCACCCCCCCTCTGAGTAGACCGCTTACTACTCGCCTTTACTGCCTCCCGCTCTCCCGACACATGTCTCCCACTCAATATCCCTCCTTTTTTTGTCACATCTCATGCTCCCACTCCCTCTCTCACCTTCCAACATGTTTCTTCCACTTCCCCTCCATGTCACCTCCACCTGTTCCTTCCCTCCTTCATTTCCTCTCACCTCTCGACACCTATTCCACTTCTCTCCATGTCACCTCTTTCATGTCGTCATGTCCCCCTCGACCAATCACACACCATCGCAACCTCCCCTTTGCCTCCACATCCTCTCCCCGCACTGCATCACCCCCACACCTTTACACCTCAGTGCCCATGCATACCCAGTAGCCTGCCGGTCACACCCATAACCTCATCCTTGTCAGCTCCATACACGTCCCTTTACAAAGGTCAAATGAAGAAACAGATGACCAAGGAGAGGCTGCCACATCTTCCAGGTGTCGATTTTAACTTGGGCCATCCATGATATCGATGAAGTAGTTATGAAGCCAGGGAGGTGGTTGAAGTTTCATCTCCCCCATGAATGGAAAGTTAGAACGGTCTAATTGTGAAGGAAGTTTGTCAGCCGAGACAGTCTGAGATTGCATCTGACAGCAAATTGCATGAGCAGTGTGACTGAGGAGACTCATAGGGGCTAGCAGAGCCTAGATCACATCTGACTGAGGAAAGCATGTACAAAAGATACTACTGGTGTAGTCTGACTAAGATGACGTAGTGGCATGGAAGCTCGAGCACGCCTCTGTTGTTGTTTACAAAATTTTTGAGTATATGTAGGAGTTCTGTTATTTTTGTAATGGTATTTGGTTGAGCAACGCTCCCAATTTGTAATTTTGTTCTGCCAGAGCTATTCTCTGGTTATGTACTCGATTTGATACTTTCATGTTAATAGAATTCAACTTCCTTTCTCTTTCATTTTTTCTGTAAATTTTTTTAAAACACTCAGGCATGGATGATCCAGTTGAGGATCATGATGTTGTTGTGATGGAGGTTTGATCACAGTAGTATCTTGACCAATTTTGTTCATTTCCCTATATTCTCTTTCCCCTCTCACATTGAATGGCTCGGTAATGGATGATCTAGTAGAGCTTTTGCAGTTGCAGAATGATGGAGGTTTGATCATGCTGCAGTTGTAACTGTGTCTCGAGTAGACATATTTCAGTGTCCGAACTTCAGATCAAGAGTGCTCTGGAGGTTGAGTTTTCCTCCTCTGAGATGCTAGAAGGCCTGATGCCTAGAGTAGTCTCATTCATATTTCTCCTAAGTCTTCCCTATTGTTATCACTAAAATTTCATCTGCAAATGGTTACAAGAATTCAACATCGTCAAACAGTTATGAGGTCACCCATGGACAAAAATTACCACAAAAGCATTTCCAAAGGGTCAAAAACTATACAACCAGGGACAAAATTAAAAGGCACTATGAATACATAGGGCATGTGTGCACATGCGCAAAACAAGAAATGTAAGAATCGCGCACATGCACCCGATGCACGACTGTTGTCGCAAAAATCCGCACACTTGAGAAACAATGCATTTATGAGAGTGGTCGACCTCCTACCCACTTCTGGTTCAACTTCCAAGTTGATTTGACACTCAAATATGGACTGGATTTGATTGGGTGGTTGGTCAAAGACCTAGAAAGGCCCCAATTATCCTCTTTACACACTACAAACTGGTTGGACAATACCTCAAATAAATGCTATAAAAAGGCCATGGATGCACTTCATTTTTCAAGGAATTCAATAGTAAAGTTATGTTGCCACTATAATCTTGAGGAATCCTCTATTCTCATCAAGAGTATACTAGCATCATTGCATTGGGCAATCCATCTCACCCCTTGAGTGGATTAGTAAATAATTCTTTCACCATTTTCATTTTCAAAGTTGTAAGAAGAGCTTATTTGTGGGGGTCCAAGAGCCCTCCCTTAGAGGAATAAGGGACCCATAGTCCTCTTTCTTCTCGGTGTTTTCTTTCACTAATATCAACCTTACCATTGGTGACATGGGTTTCATTGTTTCTTTTGTCCTTATGTCCCTATGCTTATTAATTTAGTTGTTGTTTTATTTCTTAGTTTATTTCTTAGTTGTTCTTTTATATTTCTTTCCCTAACCCTTTTCCTTACAGCTGTCCTGCTTAGCAAACCCAACTAAGCTTGCAAGCACCTCTATTTTGCTCACTAAGGTGATGAAAGAGGTGCAACAGATTGGCAACTCTGTTGGGGAAAGGTATCAATTTCCTACCCCATTTGGGTTTTTCTAGCTCTTCTTTTGGTTTATTTAACTTGCAGGTGCATTAACCGGCCTAAGTCGACCTGCAAATCATCCAATTCCAAGTTGAATTGAGAGAATTTCATCTGGAATTTTCATTCATGGCCATGTGTCATCTATGCACAGGTTTTTTGGCCCACAGATGTGCATTGTGCACACATGCTCTTAAGTCATAGTTTTGTTCTGTACACCTGCGCCCATTAGCTCATTTTGGTCTGCGCACATGCACTCAGTGCACCTCTGTCTCCACTGAGACCCGTGCACTTGTGCAAAAAATACACATTGTAAGGTTTTTAAGATTTGGGGAAGGCCCTTAGCCTTCTTAAAAGTGATTTCATGCATGTTTTAAGCTACACCACACTTAGTGCCCTCTTCATATAAAGGGATTAGTCAAAACATATAGGCACTTAGGGGGTTTAAAATCAGTATTTCCTCTTTTGCTTTCATTTTGCCACATGGATGGATTGCTTTGACTAAAAATATAAGTTGGAAATCATTTGAAATCACATATAACTTGCATTAGGACTAGAAGTTGGATAACAATCGCTTAGTATTCTCTTCTCTCACACTTCCAAGCGACCTTGAGAATCAGAAAATGATTGTGGGACAATTTCATCTCCCTTAAAAAGATTAAAACCTTTAGGAGAGGACAACAACCCCTCTTGGGACTCCTCTTAGTTTATTTTTTCAAACACATCTTAATATTGTAACGAGACCATACATGCCCACATGCCACAAAGATAAGATAGTGTTGAAATTTACTTTCTTAGATTAAATCACTAGGAAAGTTTAAAGGTTTTGTAACGGGCCCATACATGCCCACATGATCACAATCTAGGATAGTTTCAAAGTTTTTCTTAGATTACATCACAATAGGGAGTTAAAGGAATAGTAACAGACCCACATGTCCACATTCTATCTTCCTAGGGACTTTTTTGAATTACGCAAGGTTGTACCAAAGGAACTTAGTTAATTAGGTAATTAATACTTGTAAGGACCAAGCGAAGTCCACATGCAGCAAGGTGACACCTAATTCATTAAAACATTGGCACACTTTCACTCATTCACACACAAAAGTCACTTATCACTCACATAGTTTCTTATTGAAATGTGGAGGTCAAAGTAAGTTTCCTCCAAAGGGATTCCGAAACACCCCACCCTTTTCTTGACGAAACTATCCACTCCCATTTAAATTCAACGAGGTTGGTTCACACCCCCAACCTCCCAAACAACTACGTCTAAATTTTTTCTAAAAAATCACTAAGTTTTCCTTTATAGGAGGTGCCAAAAGAATTTTTTTAGTCTAGGTAGGATTTCGGGGATAGGCATCCAAATAACTCCTCATTATCTGGTTCTCACATTGTCAAAACCATAGAAGTTGTCAAATAGGGAACTGAAAATCCTCCAAGTCAAGTGTTCCTAACACCATAAGGCAGGGAGATACTTGTGAAGGGTTGAAGGCCGAGGTCTGGTTCTTCTGTGCATCCCCCCTTGAGGCACCCACCTCTTGACGAGATCCAGCCCGTGACCCATTTCTTAGGCCGAAAATATAAATGTCGCACTTTGAACGAGGTACCTAGTGACCAAATTTTAGGACATCTACCCAGGTGGAAATTGTGGGCTGCAATTGCACCTTGATCATATTTTGTGTGGATATTGGGAAATATCTCAAACTCTTTCAGGATATGCCCCCTTTACCCCTCATCATAACTGATTATTTCATCCTTCACTAGTTTCTCTTCCGATGACTTTAGACCCCACTATTGAGTACTATTGGAAGGTCTAGTGCTATTTGAGAGGAAGGACGTTATGTCTTTTAGGGCATGAGCATTTGTTTCCTTTGATTCTCCACATGGAAAAAACCCACTTATCCACATATATGCTTCCTCTTCAAAACACTTTATGTATGATGCACTTCTGATTATATTTTGATTTAGATATATATATTGTATAAAGTTCAAAATTCGC